>JAVCKZ010073899.1:0-13475 GCA_034780755.1 Lepetodrilus elevatus
GCAGCAAGCGTGCATTAACGCAACATAGATAAGGAACCTACATGTTATTGCACTAGTGCAATAACTTTATATTTATTGCATGGGTAAATGTTATGTGATAATAGTATGTATGTGTGTGTGTACGAGAGAGAGAGAGAGAGTTCAATCGTTCAGACAATATTACACATCACTGCAAATTTGGCCCTATTAATATTGCCTGGTAGAGAGTATATGCTTACCGGTAGTATTACTGACTTCAGTAGAGTGAGTAATACTCAGCATCCTCCCTACCAGGAAAGGGCCAACAATGCTAATATGAATTTATATGTGGAAATGTACTTGTTTGTCTTTGGTGTTACATGTGACTATTTTACATATTACAGGGATAATAACTAACTTTATTGTACTCGCCCAAATAATGATACAAATAACAAATGTTTACAAAAGACATGAATTCCTACTCTCCCTTAGGATACCTTTAGCATTGGGAGAAATGGCCTGGGCGAGTGTTAATTATGAATCCTGTATTACTATTTTATCATGTTCTTATCATGTTATTATGGCTCTATTTCAGAGGATTTTCTCTTGATGGAGAAAAGTTTTATGAAGGTGACTTTGTTTTCATCTCGTCTGATCACAGGGATGTAGATAATCCCGAGCAGTCGTACATTGGACAGATCAAGTCACTGTATGAGGGAGGTGAGGACTGTCAACGTTCTTGTAAACAGGACAAACCATGTCATTGTCTATATATTGTCTACACAAATGACATGTTGCAAATACCCATTCAGCACACAAACATGCCAGGCTATAAAAACAATCCAATCGACAAACACCAGCTTTATACTGATATGTGCTATGTACAGTTATAACAAGTCCATTAATTACTATTTTAGACACATTTAGACGGTACTGTCATTTTTAAAAAGTTTATTTTTATTATTTTTACTTGGTGTGACATGATGCGTTTCTATTTAACTTGTTTACTTTATGATGCTTTTCTGACATCGGTTGATATTTAATCTTGATTTGAGCATAGATATATTTGAAACTTATCAACCAATCATATCGCTAAAGTAATACTGGAAAAAAATATCCAAATTAATTCTTCCTTTCCAATATGTTTATTTGTGGTTATACAATAATGATTATGATAAGATAAACTTGAAGCTATATGATCTATAGCCTATAGATAAGCTATATTTGAAACTTACCAACCAAACATATAGCGCAAATAGCACATAAAAAGAGTAACCTATAACATGTATATAATCTATAACATGTACCGGTATATTTAATCCTTCAACTGCTGGATATGTGTTTGTGGTCGTACAGTTGTAACAATAATGATAAGCTAATGTTGACATTCCACATGTTCGTGTATTTGTAGACACGGGCAGACGCAAGGAGTCGGCCATGTTTGCTAGTGTGACCTGGTACTGGAGACTGAGTGAGTTAACCAGACGAGACCGAAAAAAACTGGGGAACGACACAGATGAACGCGAGGTGTTCGTCAACATGGACAAGACGATAGCAGACGAGGTGGAAGTAGACACCATTGTGGGGAAATGTGTGGTGAGTGTTCCACTCTCGGACTTTATGTAACATTGCACCAGCGCCCCTCGACAGGTATAGAACTAACAAACTCTCAAAAAACAGGCGAGTAATGTGTCTGTGAACATTCATAAAATCCTGGGCCTGTATTCTCAAAACTTTGTATGTCCTAAGAAGTTTGTAAGTACTAAGAAGTTCGTAAGTACTATGAATGTGCCTAACTGCTTATGTTAATTTTTGAAGATAACTTATCTCACTAAGAAGTTCTTAGCTAAGAAGTTTCGAGAATACGGGCCCTGATTACAAGGTTATCCTTGACTTCTTAAAGGCTGATTAGTCAATCAAATGTCTGAATTACGTTAAATCTTTACATGATTATATTTCTGTTTTATTACTGAGTCTGTCATCAGCATGACAAGTGGTCATTCCAAAGTGAGCTGGTGATATAATATTCTAGTTGCTGAAACATTCTGTATTAATTTTGATGAATTCTCAACAGTAGTAAGCTGAAAAATGTGCAGGTTTAATATTACATTTATTCTTCTGTCTATTGTAGGTTGAGAAAGTAACATCATTGCCCGAGCCAAAGTCAAAAGACGACGTAGCGCATTTCTTTGTTCGTAAATCCTTCAACAAAGGAAAATTCACCAACTTGGCTGTTGATGAACGCAGCAAAGAAAACATCCATACACCAAACACTGACTGGAGAGGCAAAGCTCGCAGCAAAACGAGCGGACATTTTGATGAGGTGGATGGCGACATGGTTCGCTGCTCGCCAATCAACCGATCTCTGCACAATGGAAAAATGTTGCCGAAGTACAGCGTAAAGGCCATTGGTCGTAGCCATGGTAACGGTGTATGCGCGTCTCCCGTCAAGCTACTGCAGGAACCGATATATAGCAATGACAAGTCTCCCAAAATAGGTAAGCTGATATCATGTCGCATCAAGGGAGATAATGTCTGCAAATGAATTAAGCAAAGTTGTTTTGCAGTTGTTCATTTAATATTTTATTGCGGCATGTCCTACTCAGATACTGTCACGTTAACTGTCATGAAGCATGTTTATTTAAATCTAATGACCTACGTAGCATAAAATACACAATGACTGTTTTAGTTAATCTTCGCAAATAGGTGAAAGATTTCCGCAGCAACGTTAAACTCAATATTCACTCACTCACTGTTTTTGTTGTTAATGGAGTAAGAAGATTGCCCAAGGTTATTTACATGTAAACAGTGGTAAACTGATAAAAATTACTGACATGGTTGCCTGTATCTAATCAGATAAAACATTGAATTGAATGAATGAATTAGTGCTTTACGTCACAGAGGGAATATGTCCGCCACACATGACAATGATAAACTTTGGGAGTGATAAACTTTGAAAATGATGTTATTTTGATGTTTGCGTCTTTCCTTCAGATCTGACGAGTCCACGCCGTGACAAGATGCAATTCAAGGGAAGCCAGGTGGCCGACTTCCTCATGTCCGACAGCGACTCCATATCAATAGTATCCGAGATGTCCAGCCTCTCTGAGACTCATCTTACAAACATCGTCGAAAAAACACAAACTCTTAATAAAACAGATAAAAGCAGCTCGAAAAAGAACTCAAGAAAACGCGTCCCCAAGCCACCGACTAACGACAAGAGTTTTACCGATTTGAATAACAATGCCACCCCAGCTCCTGATGAAAAGAGCAGTGTTCGGAGTACTAGAAAGTCGCGGAGGAGTACGTTGTCCAACCAATCAAAGAGCTATGCTGACAATGTGGACAGTGACCACGGGTCGGGGGTGTCGAAAACTAAGCGCAGTCGGACAGAACCAAAAAGGTCGAAAAAATCTGAGCCAACAACACCATCTGGAAATAGGTCAAAGCGTGTCAGCAGACAACTAAGTGTGACGGACAACGTGAAGCGAGTGCCAACCGTTGTCGTAAGGAGGGACTCCGAGAACAAATACACATCCATCCGTAACAACACCCCGGACAACACACCAGACAACATCGCACGACTTGCGTCCCGGAGGTTGACCTCTGACCTTGGTAGAACAAAGATGCCGTCTGCTGGGACAAGGTCACAACCCAGGAGACAATCGAAGTCTGTTGTCAGGTTAGTCTGGTAGTCATGGAAACGGTTCATTCCAAAATGTAAGTGGAAATGCAGAATTATTTAACATAGAACACACAATAATCAAGTCGTCAATAATCGGTGTGTGACATTTTATTTGTAATAAATAGTTTCACTAAATAGTGTTTCTTGATAATTTGATGTTCAACTTCTGAGCTACCACAATCACAAGGATATGTTTTTTTCTGCAATTTACAAATGGTCACACTTTATTATTTAAAAAATAACGATTACAGTTGAAAACAGTGTTGAGATGTGTCGCATTAATCAAGATCCGTGACAAGAGCTTCAATGCATAGTTTTACATGTTGCTGAATTATTTTCTCTTTCAGGAATCTGAAAGACCTTGATAACAGCTTGATAGATTGCAGTTTTGACGACAGCTTTGAGAGTTACGATTACCATCACCAAGAGAGTGACGACAGCGACACTGGTGACGAGCTCCTCAGTAAAAAGTCTGAACGACTTCGCCGAAAGAAGACAAGTTCGTCAAAATCAACACGCTCTGCAAAGAAAACTTCCACAAGAAAACCAAGCACGCCAAAGGTAATCTTCCGGCTATGCAGTATTATTATTTAGAGCAAGATTTAATAGGTCTTTTCATGACCAGACTCGTCTTAAATCGGTGACAGATTCCAGAAGTGACGTTAGACTTCATAATCACTCACTCACCATACAAGAGTAATATACAATTCATGAAATTTCTCCTCATGAATTGGCTTAGCTTGAAATAATTATGAAATAGCACACCTAGCAATGATTAATGATTAGGATTCCATAATATCAAAACATTTTTCAATCTAAATGGTGGAGGATTATGAAAATTAATATATTACAATATTACCATGACTACATGAAATATTTTGAAATATTTCCAGAGAAGGACATTGTTGAGTTCGGCGACTCCTACAATCGCCCAACGTGAGAAGGTGTTTATGTCGCCAACGAGTGCACTGGAAGAAGCCAGAGCCAGGTATGACCATCTCTCAGCAGTCTCATTATAATATGATCCCAAACTAATGCTCAAACAGATATATGACATTCGCTAGTTACGGTCTCAGGAAACCGCTATTTGAGTCTTGTCAGGTTGGATCACAGCCTCGCTTAGACAAACTCTCAGGGTAGTTTACAAACTTTCTGCACCGTTTAACATAGGCTTCATCTACTGCCACTGATTGGGTAACACATCGTAGGTTTGACTGCGCATCAATGTGAGGTCAAAGGGCAATCTGATGCGAGCTATATGACAGATCCGTCAGATCTCGGCCCAGCTGGGATCTGATTTTAATGAGATTGATCTCTCAATGTGCTTTTGTAAATCCGACGTGGTGTTTCAGATTGCATGTATCGGCCGTGCCAGATAGTCTGCCGTGCAGGGAGACGGAATTCTCGGACATCTACACGTTTGTAGAGAGCAAACTACTGGACGGAACTGGAGGGTATGTCATGTGGTGCCCCCTAGAGTTGATTTCCCCTGGGACGGATACTTAATATATTGTCTCTAGCTTAGTTCAATTCTTGGATGCTAGTCATGTCGGATTTTGAGGAAAGATTCCTGAAGCAACAAGCAATAATTTACTCAAAATATGCTCTTGGCATCTACACTAGCAAATTCATTGAATGCTCTTGATATTTGCTCTACACGATTCAATGAATGCTCTTGGCATCTGCTCGGCAGGTGTATGTACATCTCGGGAGTCCCAGGGACAGGGAAGACGGCCACGGTGAAGGAAGTGATGCGCTCACTGGTCCAGGGTTGTCATGACGGCGATGTGCCGTCCTTCAAGTTCATCGAGATCAACGGCATGAAGCTGACCGATCCCAGACAGGCATACGTCCAAATACTCAAGGTATGTCGACACAGAAATACGGCACATGGTATCGTTACTCGTAAATCTCGTATCCACTATCAGACCATAGTACTCTTGTAAGTACACAATCCACATGTATTGTAGAGATTGCTACAAGAGTCCTTATGGTCTCGTGGTAGATATGACAGCTTTGAGAAATTATACCTTGGTGCATGGTAGCACAGTTGTAGATTATCCACGGACGTTATGTTTCTGGTCTGCATTTCACAAAAGGGGTGTATATTTATGTCAGACTTAAATCAGGACATAATACACAGATTTACATGAAACTCGTTACTCCATGCTTCCTTACATCCTTACATGTCTGCCGTGAAACTACAATATTCAGACATACCTTGTGTTTTTCATCATGTCAATCGTAACATGGTTAAGACGTATACGATGTCTGATATGGCTTGTCTGTACATCCTCTAGGAGTTGACTGGACAGAAGGCGACACCAGAACACGCCATGCATCTACTGGACAAGAGGTTCTGTACACCTGCTCCCAGACGAGATGTCGTGGTCCTGCTGGTGGATGAGGTGGGTAGACCTGTACATCTGACTGTTCTGTGTCTGTCCTCATGGTTGGTAGAATGTGTTATGTGTGACATGTTACAGCATACTTGACTGATAAGTGAGGGTAGCGCAGTGGTAGAATGTTGGACTTCAGAATCAAAGGTTCCAGGTTCAAATTCTACACAGGTGGCGCCCAGCATCAATGTTCGCAAAAGTTACCTTTCTGATGCGATATTGATAGTATGCACTGTTTGTAGAGTGGCAATGCAGATATCATCTTTGGTCTGTCAGTACCAGCCGGTGCTCGCAAGTTTTCTGCAACATTCAGCGCTACAGATGTTGCAGGTTTCCTCCTGCCCTAAACTGACAAGTCATGATATTAGTGAAAGATTCTAGAAAGCGACTCTAAACCCAAATTTAAAAAAAAGGTTACAGTTTCTCACATGTGACATGTCACAGACTGAGTGACGTGTGATGTCACAATGAGTGACGTGTGACGTGGGCGTGTTACAGCTGGACCTACTGTGGACCAGGAAGCAGGACGTCATGTACAACATCTTCGACTGGCCGTCCAAACAGCAGGCTAGACTCGTCGTCCTCGCTGTCGCCAACACCATGGACCTGCCCGAGAGAATCATGATGAAGCGCGTCGCAAGCAGACTGGTAAGCAACCGTTACCATGGTTATCTATGGCCACTGGTAGGCAACAGTTACTAAAGTAACAATCGGATGCGTTGTAACTATTATCTGTGTGTTAATCTCTCAGAAAAGGCTTGTGTACTCATAGAGCTCATTCAATAGTTTCTATTATAATAGTAATAATAATAGTACATTTATATAGCATTAAACATCCATACACACTCCCACTATAGTATCCAACACAAATGACCAACCCTCCTATCCAGCCATACAATACTAAATCTACCCTGAATTATGATATTCATGTAACTTATGTCACAGTCTATGGGTGAAAGTTTCCCGCAGTGATGTTAAACTCCTTGTTCACTCACTCACATAAAACATTCATTCATTTATTCATTCATTCTTTCATACATTCATTCATGTAACCTCTACATCTTGACAAGTTCTAAGCACAACAATCAACCACATATTATATTTTAGACATTTCTTTCCATTCCATAATTAAAATCTCAAATTAAATCTCAACTTCTCCCCTCCCTGCAGGGCCTGACGCGGATGACGTTCCAGCCGTACGCATTCCGGCAGCTGGAGGAGATCGTGGAGTCGCGGATGAAGGGACTGCGCGTGTTCGAGGAGGACGCGCTCCAGCTGGCTGCCAGGAAAGTCGCGGCTTTGTCCGGGGACGCGCGGCGAGCGCTGGATATCTGTCGGCGCGCCACCGAGATCACAGAGACCGAGGCAGTCGCCAAACACAAAGCAATCCTTGTGGGGATGAAGCACGTGGATGCTGCTCTGCAGGAGATGTTCACGTCGCCGAAAGTCGTCGCAATCAGGTACAGATTTTGTCATCTTTAGTCCTCGGAACACACACTCAGTGATTGTTTTTACACATGTTACATACCATAATTACCCTAATAATTCGAATAGGAGAAAATAATTAAATTTGTAGCTGTTCAAATTATTAGAAAAATACAAAAATTTAAAATGATCGATGTTCATATTATATTAGGGACATATTAACATATGGTTGCAAATTAAATGTGTTCCATTGCCTATGTATCATGTTAAGACATATGAATGTACAAAATGGTTGTCTGTGTTTCAGGAATCTGTCCAAGCATGAGAAGCTATTCCTACAGGCTGTGGTTGCCGAGTTCCAGAGGTCAGGGGTCGAGGAGGCGGAGTTCACCAAAGTCTACACCCAACACATGACTCTGTGCAGGTTCGAAGGTAGGCACTAAATAGTTAATGATCATATGTTCTATACAACTAATTCTTGCTACATGAAATCACTTTGATAAAATATTAACATCAATTATATTAATTTTACTATCAACAATATTTTAGATTAATTTATGCTGTTTATCATCTAATATTATCAGTAAGATTTCCAAATGTAATACATGTTTAGCATATAATCATAAAACTTTATTCGAAAATCATTTTATAGCAATGCTTTGTATCATGTTTCTAAGAATAAAATGTCTGCCCTTTAGGACTGGAACCTCCATCCACCTCGGAACTGTCTGCAATGTGTTCACGTCTGGGCAGTTGTCGTCTGCTTCTTGTAGAACATGGCCGCAACGACCTTCACATGCGTGTGCGTCTCAATGTCAGCCAGGACGATGTCATGTACGCTCTCCGAGAAAAAGACAACTGCAGTTGATGAATCTGTGAAATATGTGTGGTGTACGAGATGACATTTACCCCAAGATCGTTCTTTTTTACGTGTTCTAGAATCCACATCGGAGTGGTGCGGTAATTACCCTCTGGTTTACCTGACAATGCCAGAGATTGGAATCATATTTAATCCAAGAAATTTTCTCCGAATGAAAGGGCCTGGAGTTGAGAATGGTGATAGACATTGTAGTATTTTTACTTGACTGTATGAACGACTTTTACATTATGATGTACAATTGTGTGTATTTATGTTGCCTATGATGAATGAAGCTAGTGTGTGCATGGCTTATGCTGAAACAGTAGTGTTGTAATAACAACACTAATAATAATGTATTTAAATGTCTCCCTACATTTTTAATTTTCCAGAATCTCTTTAGTTTTATCATGTGCCTTAACAAATTTCTAAGATTAAATAGGTTGTAAATTATTTTATGATTCTCTAGATATGTATTAATTGAGAATGCAATCTTATTATGTAACAATCTTATTATTTGTAATAAACCTGTATCTTACAATGTATGACACGAACAACAAATGTGTATATATAACCATGGTATTTTACTAGTGTACATAATACATGTCTAATTTTTACCAAAATTTCATTTGAAAACAAAATAAATATTTTTATTTCCAATTTTACTTCATTGTTATTTTTTTTTAAACCACAATGTATGGTGTACCAGTTGTGCCAGCATGTCTTTGATCACTATAGAGACATGTGTTAGTTTATGCTCCCCCAGGCAGGGTTTTGTCTGGTTGTATTGAATTGGAGAGATGAACAATAGTAACGTATGTGAACATGACGAAACAATCTTTCTCCTCTGTTAACCCTCTCCATGTTTGGTTACACACAGGCACTGCTCTTAGAACATCTCTGGTTGCCTTCAGCATAGAGAGGGTTACATCATACCAGTATTGAAATAATAAAGTACGAAAGTTTTTGTTTCAATATTTTTATTTTCTAAATATCTCTAGATTGCTGACCTTGTATATGATAATTCTCTGAAAACAATGGACAGATATTCACTTGCAAGGTGTTCATTTACAGAACACATGGACTGGGAATGTATGGAGTACCGGTATGTGTTCATTAACAAATGGATGAGTCAATAATAGGTTCAGAATTTTTTAAAGATAAACATTCATACAATCATGTCATAATACAAAATTTGATATGTTAATAAAACAGTATTGTAGGAAACTAAAGCTCCATGAAATAGCACACGTAATTTGTTATTAATTTTTGGACTAAAATCCATAAACTCTGAATAGTCAACATACAGTTATTAGTTGCAATTTGAACATATAATTTATTCTTGAGCATAAAACAACCTTTTAACTGCATTGCATACATAAATAATTTACCTATACACAAACCATAAACAACTGAAAGAATTGCACATAAAAATGGACGGAAACCAAACAAAGTAATACAATATTTTCTCGTATAATTCTATAGATGACACGGTCAGTGTTTGTCTTTTCCCAAGTAATTGTGAGTTGATGCCAAATGATGGTCAACACATTTGAAACTAAACGTTCCATTTCATTACGGTATTACCGGTATTTATCAAGACAAACATCTCCATCAACCAAAAAATCCCCACACTGTAAAATCTAGCCCAATGAGCTAGACGACAGTCTTTCATGGAAGGCAACTTATCCCGACATTATCAACAGTTCCTCTCCATCAAAGACTTGACGTCCAGCTCATTTGAATAGTGTAAAATATAATGACATCAAAATATGACAAATTGTAAAATTGTATCTCAAATAATTGTACATTTAGTAGTCATGAAAGGAAACTTGACATTACATAGTACATAAAAACACCAATATTGTTTACGTTATCAATATTGAATTCCCTGTCATATAGATAAAATACTGTATATAGTTTTCCTTGACAATTTACAATAAACAGTTTCACAGAATATCTCTACAGTAAGGCACTTTAAAAGATTTTGACAAAATATGTCCATGAAATGCTATTTCTTGGATTATTGTAGCATGGTAAACAATTTACCAACTATTGAGCATGAAATCTGTAAACACAATACATTACGTAGGAGAGGAGCTAAACGAGAGTAGTTTGTTTCACTAATGAGCCAGCAGGTGTACTCTGAAGACTAACACATGAAGTACAGAGATATGTACACAATTCACAACCTTAGATTTACAAATGTACGGAGGATTTCACAAACTACTGTATTACTACCATTAGTGTTTGTCTAACAATGTGACATGCTGGTCTCCTGCTGCCAGTGTGGTGTTCTGTAATGTTCTGTGGTGTTCTGTGGTGTTATGCGACTATTCTTTGATGAGCGATGAACTACTTCAAGATAGATTCCTGACACCGGACCACCCAATCAGATTTCTCGTCTCTCGGGATCAAGTGAATGCCAATCTGAAATTCAATGGTCAAAGGTCAAAACTCCACATTACAGCTGTATGATGTATATTCAGGGATAACTAACTTTAAAACGTACTTGCCTGAATAATGATACAAATAACAAATGTTTACAAAAGACATGATGAATTCCTACTTGCCCTTAGGATACCTTTAGCGTTGGAAGAAATGGCACGGGAGTTTGGGTGAGTGTTAATTACGAACCCTGAGATTCCATTATGGTACTGTCCTACGAATCTGACCAACTTGACGTTATGAGAACAAGATACTCTAAAAGAAGAGTTGGAGATCAAATACATCAGAATTCAAGATAGCTGCTGTATCATAAATGACGACACGCACCATTGTTGTGTTGGACGGGACCGTCACTGTGTGGGTCAGGTTGTTGTAGTTGCTGACGACATTTTTACTCCGGCTGCAGTCCAACTCCAACTTAACACGACTGTGCGACTGAAAGACAATGCAAGACGCGTCAAGATGACTATTGATCAGATAATTGACAGTTAGAAATGGCAAATGCATTGCTCATACCCGGTACATTAGGGAATTGACAGTTAGAAATGCATTGCTTTAAGTAGTAAACATAAGAACATACATCAACATTTTCAAATATCACAATGACCAGAATTTATTTTGTCATTTTCCAGTATTGTGTACAGCATGTCAGAGTGAAAAGATTTATTTTGTTAAAACACATGTTTGAATTCTGTCGTGGGACAGTTGCTCACACGAGACGAGCTGGAATTAATCTGCATCTGTCTGTCAGTCTGTCTGCTGTACAGACACCAATTTTAGTTCATGTATACTGGCCGTAGATTTTACTGTAATTAAGCACATTTCTGCCAGATTCCTGAAACACTGCCGAAAACCATGGTGAACCCCACACACCTCAAACTGTTTACATTTGAATCTCACCTTATTTTCTATAACAATTGTTGCATTTGCATCGCCAACGTATGTGTAGACATTAAGGTCTCGCAACCCTTTCACTTTGGACATCTCACCCTAAAACAGTAAAAATAAATTGCATAAATATGAGCTGACAGAGGTTAATGGTCTAAGATATCATCAGTATATTAAGAACAGATGAGCTTGGACATAATAGCAAACAAATATCGCCATGCATAGCTGAAAACTGTTGCAAAGTGCAAAACACTAATTAATTCAATAAATGCATTCATTCATAAATACAAATAAATCAGGGGGCCTATGCTCGAAACGTTCTTACAATCGCAAGACAATCTTAACGATTCTTATAGTATGGCTACGAACTGTTCTTAGGCTAAGAAGTTCGTAAATACATTTCGAGAATAGGCCCTTTGGCCCTTAGTTTAGGGAACTTTTCTGAGTATCAGTATGGTTTTTAAGCTTAATTCAAAAGTTATTTCACGAATCGCCATGCAAAATGCGAGTTGAAAATTAAATCATACTCGGAAAGATTTCATAACCTCACAGACTGGTCTGGGAAATTCGCACTTCACCGGGAATGTCTCACAATCTCTTCTCTAGTTCCCAGTGGTAAGAATAATGTTATTAGTAAAAAAACAATTAAATGGAGCCTTGACAGCTAAATGACAAGAACACTGAAACAACCACGACGAGGAATACTTTCACGTGATTAGGCTGTTACCTTGGCGATGACCGATTCACAGATGGCCTCTTCTGTTGCTGGTCCGAAGGGCTCCAGTCCCAGGACGATGAGGTCGGCATCATCGCTGTCCTCCGTGTACACGTCCACTTGGAACGGACACGCCTACACGACAAGTTACAGTTAATAGTAACACTAACACTAATATGAAGACTTGCGTGGTGCCATATTCTAATATGTGCTCAAGGTGCTACCGGTACATATTATAGTTGGTTGAACTAATGCTTTAAGTCACAGTAGGAATATCTCACCCATGGGCGACATATTATAACTATGATTGGATTTTGAAATATCAGTATTTTCAACATCTTCTGATGTGCTGGAAACTATGACCTTCAAAACACTTCCAATACATCAGGAGGAAGAATATCTTATCGTATCTAAATTCTCATCTTTGAGTTCAATTTAGACCTGGCCCCAAGACTACAAAACATTTTCTGAGTACGAACTCAACTGAAGGTTTTGTTCACAAATTACCATTTAATATTTGAGGTTGAGCAAGAAATCGTAGTCAAAAAGTTTCGTAATCTGGGAATTTGCTAAGAATTTGCTAACTGGCTTTCTGCTAATGTTAATTTTTAAGAGATCTTTTCTCACTAAGAAGCACTTAGCTAAGATGTTTCGAGAATATGGGCCCAGGACTCTAGAAAGAGACGTTGACGTACCTGGTCGAGCACCAGACTCTTGTTGAAGCCCATACTGGACAACGTCACCCAGAAGTCGCTGTAGTCCCCGTCACTGTCGTCTGCCTCCATCTGGTTCAACTGGATGAAGCCAGCCTTGGTTATCTCCCCATTGTCAAGTTCAAAGTTGTCTGAAACAGCCGCATCGGAAGTCAAGATTTACTCATTGTTGCTGCTCACAGGAAGACCCACAATTAGTGTGACAACCAGGGGACACCCACATGTAGTGTGACAACCAGGGGACACCTACAATTAGTGTGACAACCAGGGGACACCTACAATTAGTGTGACAACCAGGGGACACCTACAATTAGTGTGACAACCAGGGGACACCTACAATTAGTGTGACAACCAGGGGACACCTACAATTAGTGTGACAACCAGGGGA
>JAVCKZ010073910.1:0-13474 GCA_034780755.1 Lepetodrilus elevatus
AATGATGATACATATAGAATCTCACCCAAGTGTCTTGGAATATCAAATATTTCCTCAAAATGTAGGCTGTACAAATTTATTTGTTATTATTTATTTATGGAATTATTAATAATAATAGTAATATAAATCATTAAAATAATAATGATAATAATAATAACAACAGCAACAGCAACAATAATACTAATAATATATTACAATAATGAGATATTCTACTTCTTCAAAATATATGCTGTGGAAATAATTAATTTATATTATAAATACATATTATATTTCCTCAAAATGTATGTATGCAAAACATAATATTATTTATTAATAGGATATTATTTATGATAATAATAATATTGATATATTATATTTCATCAAAGCCTAAACTACACAAATCATTGCTATACTGTAGTTATGTTATGGTACATATGTCTATATTAGTTATACATACATTCATAATTAGTTACTCATGCATGAAGATTAAAGTTTATATTCATCTATTATTTCTGTCAGGACATATGGTGGATTCAGCATGTATAGATGTGTGTATTTTAATTCTTTGAAATGAACGAATCATAGAAATGTCAGGTAGGTAATCTGGAAATGGAATTTGAGAAGAAATTTCCTTTATTTTCAACTATTATAGTTATTGCCGTAATCTTAACCATTATAATAATAATAATTACATTTATTGAGCTTGCCATCAGTACCACACTACAGGTGTGAAATTTTAATGTTTCATCCTTCTATAATTTTGTTATGAGCTCCGACCAAAATAATATTGAAAGTTGCCCTAAACCCCAATTCAAAGAAATTAACAGATAAGAAAACACATGATGTGGTAATTGTTTATTGACCGGATTGATTGGGATACGGAGCTTATATTACACGATTACAGTATATTATTGACTCTGGCATCACGACAGCCACTAGGGTCATTGTACGATATCCAATCATGGGTCCAATTTCTAATCGACAAGTATTGACCGACTTGTCCTCAAATTAGTTTCCTGTTTAACACACATACTGTAGTCTGTAGATACTGTCTCAGTCTTTTCAATGGAGAAAGACTATGAGCAAATATAAATGGGATTATTACAAAAGCCCAGCAAGCTCTATGCTTGATAACGCAGAAGCATCTCACATTTTGGCATATTTCTGATTGAGGTTCTGTCACATCCATTAGGATTTTTTTAGTGTATTTAGTTCATGTCGTATATTTATGTCAATATCTAGCACAAGGTAAAAATAAGGCTAATAGATTATTGGCATTTTGAAAATGACTTTTCTGTCCTCATAATACAGTGCATCCTCAATATAATAACGACTTATTGTAACCATACTGAAATCAACCAAAATCCTATTTAAAAAAATAATATTCTAAAAGAAAGTAAAAAAACTCTTAACCCATGAGATCTCATCGTTGAAGGTTAAAAAGTGCCAAAACAAAGAGATGTTGTGAAATATGTATATTATTAGAGAGTTTTACATCCGTGCCCAGCGGTGCTGATATTTATAGCAGACGGTAAATATGTAATATATGGATGCTATTTATTGCTGAGAATGTAAGTGCATGGAAGTGCTTGCAGCATAGAAATATAATTAATATTTAGTATTATTTACGTATCATAGTTATTATTTCATGGATAGATGGGTTTATTTTAGTTCCCATATATTCCATTCCTAGATGGACATATCAAATTTAGTAAATGGCAAACTATTTGGTCCGATTTCAAGCTTTAGGTATTGATATTAACGAATATCTTCTCCAATTTGTTTCTAACTTGTGTGTGGCCACAATATGTTTGTGAGGTCACATTCCAACCAGAGTGTACATGTATTAGCAGAATTCTATATCTACATGTTTGCGTATTGCTACAATGAACTGTGTATTTTGTCAGAGAAAACGGCCTCCTGCAGTGTTACACCGACTTGTGAGTAACCCTTGAGTAACCCAACTTCCAATGTTACTGTCACTGCAGTTAACAAACTCACTTCATCACAAGGGTGTTGGCATGTCAAAGGTTAAAGTGGCAAGAGGTCAAAGGTCACTAATAAGGTTATTGCATATTCTGATACTATTACTTTCATCAAGTATGATTTTTTTTCCAGATTTGTTTTCCTAACATAAAAATATCTTTATTTCTACAGTTAATTAATTACATCTATTCCCTGGCAATTGACAATCATGTAATGGTGAAGTCACATTTCTTAAGTTACATTCTCAAGCGATCAGTAATGACAGTATCCCATAATCGTTTGGTTTCACATACATCTTATACATATCAGTATCGCATACATATTTCTGCATATCCCATTCTGCATCGCTTGATCTGTAAGACTAGTCGTGAATAACGTCAACACTATTAGTGTCAGTTCATATTCAACAGTAACTAAGTCACAAATTTCATGCACATTTAGTCATTTTACAAAAAGATTATTAGATATTAGCCATGCCAACAGCCTTTTCTCAGTTTGACATTGCCACCATAGATTAGTGTGTTCTCCATCACCATGCCACATTACAAACACACTCTTTTATTATATGTTGAAGTGTGTGTGTCAGTTTTCAGTACACCTGTTTATTAATTAACGCCTGTGTGTTACAAGTAAATAGTGAGTACACCTATTTATTACAAGTAATAGTAAGTACACTTGTGTATTACAAGTAAATAGTGAGTACACCTATAATTTATTACAATTATTATTGAGTACACTTGTGTATTACAAGTAATAGTGAGTACACCTATTTATTACAAGTAATAGTAAGTACACCTGTTTATTACAAGTAAATAGTGAGTACACCTATTTATTACAATTATTATTGAGTACATGTGTATTTTACAAGTAATAGTGAGTACACCTATTTATTGCAAGTACCCTAATAACAATTGTGGTGTGTCCAGCATATTTGTTTATTTGTCTAATTCCTTCACGATCACAGCACACCCAATCTTCACCATGTTTCTAATGGATGGCACTATGGTGATATTCTTACTAACTCAGAATAAGTACTGTACTTCCCTTGACATAGTCATTGCATTTTCCACTTTTATGCAGTTAACAAGATAATGATTGTGATTGGTCCAGAAACGAGAAGATCAACAGGAATATGCAAATGACATGCTAATTATTTAATGCCGTTTTTCTCCCCATTGTTAATAATCTAGGATTTAATTTTTCAGCTGTTGTGTTACAAAGAAAATAACATTGGGATTGATATGGAGATACATTTTTATATGGAGTGTTTCGATTGCATAAGTTAACATACCAGTACATTCACAGCTGTTCACTGTGTGTTTGTGTTGTATGATTTTGGCACAGTTGTCTTGATGAAGTGCAGTGAAATGTCAGTATAATCCTGTGAATCTCCTGAAGAGAGTAATTGGTTCTACTGCACTCGACTGCATGTACCTACGCTGTGTAACGATGATACTGGCAGCTTGGCCCGACCCTGAGATTATGAAACTTTCGACTTACGATTTCATACTCAACTCTAAGTTTTGTTCTTAAATTGCCATATAAATTTTGAGCATGTGAATTGGTATTTAACCTTTTTTCATGCTGGACACAACTGAAGATGCCCAATCAAATATTTTTGTTAGCAATGTCTTTTTTTTATTTTTATGGAATGATACTATGCAAGATTTACATTCCCAGTTTCAGTTTATCCAGCATCCTGTGTAATCTGCAGCTACTATACCACTTTGTTGGAGACAGGTGGTAGTTCAATCATAGAACATTTGGACTTAGGAACTAAAGGTCTGGGTTCAAATCCCATCCCTAGGACCCATCATTGTTCATGAAAGTTTCCTTTCTGACATGATATTGATAGGATGTGCGGTTTGAAGTGTTATCATCCTTTGTCTATCAGCGCAGACGGTGCTTGCAGGTATACTGCAACATTCAGTGCTACGAATAGTGCGGGTTTCCTCCTGCCAAGCCGTGATATAAGTGAAAGAATCTTGAAAGTGGCTCTAATTAACCCTCTCCCTGCTGAAGGCAACCGTTCATGCCCTAATGAGCAGTGCTTTTGCCTAATCCAGCACAGAGAGGGTTAACCAATTATTTTTTTTAAAATTATGACGCTTTGCTTTAGTATCCCATGATGTATTCCTGGTAGGTAAAGAGGTTTGACTTCATAAATATATGTCGGCCGTGACTTACGCCAACTGTTTCCTTGTCCCCCCTTGCAGTCGTCGTCGTGTGTATCCAGAGATCAATCCGCCCTAAATCTAGCGTTTAGAAATTCCTTTGTAAGTATCACGTGTACATGTGCTGTGACTATGCCTACAATCCCTCACCATCAGTCTCCCTATAACCCCGGAAATGACATTTATTTCCGCGTGATCTTTTTTTTTTCGATGTAAAATGTTCTAAGATTTTTCTAAGATAATCTACCATTCTCCCTATTGCTCCAAACTTTAATTGACTGTGATGTTTGTCGTGTTGATCTAACCTGTTCCTAATTCCTTCCTTCTCAAGCTCACCTGGTTTTCATGTGAAGATGCTGTGATTTTATTATTCTGAATACAACATAAATGATAATCACTATATATGCTGGGCATAATGTGAATGGCAGCTTTAATCCAGGAATAGGGCAATATTTGTTTTGCAATGATAGAACAGTACAGTGGTTTGTGTATTGATCCGAAAGTTTTAGATTAACTTAAACATGTGCCATGGAATGCCACATAATTTAACAAGGGTGGGGGGGGGTGGGGGGGGTGGTGGGGTGTATTCATAAGTATCTATTAACAAGGAGAACATATATTAAAAGCATTTAACAAGGGGAAAATGTATAAGGTCAAAGTTCTGTCAAACACAGGATAAAATATATTTTTCCTAATATGTCTACCTTTTAAATGAATGTGAATATATTTCATGAATAAGAAAAAGGGCTTTGAAACAACTGTATTTTTGTGTGTGTCTAAACTATGAAATGATGGTGATTTTGTGAGACTCAATAGCAAGTTGCATGATGTTTTTGCTATGGGACATAAATTATAATATACTGTCAATAACAATCTACACATTGACTTCTACATATCGTAAACTATACATTTTTCTGCTAGATTTTGAGTGACTTTTTACCTGTTTACTGGTTTAGACGTGTTTTCTTTACTTCTGTCAGTAATTGAAAAATACTGACCACTTTTTACATTCTTTGTTGTATTAACTGACACTATGACTGCACTGTATCTCGAGCATGGTAATTAAAGAGTCTTTCTGGTCATGATTGCACATACTGTGTACGTCACGTTGAAATATTTCAACACGATATTCATGACCCTTTGAGAACCTTTGAAACATGAACTAAGGTATTTCAAGGAGTGAATCTTGGAATCTTGCATGATATTGGAGTAGGTATTTCAAGGAGTGAAACTATCTCCAATATCATGCATGATTCCAAGTTTTAGCATGTAAATACGTATCAAGATTTATCTGCATGGCTTTGCCGAATGATAGCCTAAATAAACATGACTGTTTAATTTTCAGAGAAAATCTTTATAATACTTGGATATTGTTACAACTAGTATTCATCATAAAACTTTACATACTTATTTCTGGTTGTTGTAGATGTTCCTTTCACTGAGTAAATTTCTCTACTTCAAAATCTTCAAAGACAATAGTTCTGCTATCCTTCACTGTTAAATTGTTACCGTAACACTGAGATGTGTTACGGTAACAATTTAACAGTAAAATTCTAATTTCGTAGACACAGTTGTAAGCAGTATATGGTATTATGTTGTCATAATCTTTCTAAACCGTTCTTAAAGATACCATTGTCCCATACTATGGAAATGATCTTGTATATATATACATTATATGTATGCAAGCGACAGGGATTTTAATTTTAAATGGCATTGCTCGCTACAGTGTTATATATTATTAATAACACATCAACATAACATTCAGTTTATGACATGTACCACCATACAGTATTCAGTTTACGTAATTGTGTACATATTTAATTATCAGCGAATGCGACGTAAGCCTGAAGTCCAACAGCCACGTTGTCCCGTTATTCCACGGGAACGTGTGTTTTCTGTGAGTAACTATGGTAACCGAGCATGCGCCAGCGGTTGATGTGGAAGATTTGAAGCCTGCTGCCATTTGAGCGTGTCCCTTCATCCAACAAATTGTCCAGTTTGAGTTTGTTTCCTTACTCATTAGCTTACCGTTGGTGATCAAACCATTTCTGTTATGGCTGTCGAATCCCACTAATGACCAATTAAGGTCCCATTCAACAGAAAGATCATAGTGCTACAAGAGATGTAACTAGTAAAACACATATACCGTATTTGACGTATTAAACACCCTGCTGCAATAAATGCCCCCCCCCCCGAACTATTTTAAATACATGTAATACCAATATTTCATACCTAATAAATTCTGCCATTTGCATTTTTTTCAAGGGATTTAATGATGGAATTACCTCTCCTTGGGAAAAATTTTTTTTTATACTTTAATAAACGGCCCCAACCGAAATACTAGTAGGTATTAACAAGGACAACCCTATGTATTACATTATTTTATAATGTGTACCTTAATATGCAGCATGCAGCCAAATAACTATAATACCTTGATTGGGCTCACTAACTAATTTGCAATCAAGACTGCAAAACTAAAGGAATATATAGAATTTCTGAAGGAGTTGCTACCTGCATGAGTGAAAGCCTTGAGCAGAGACTGAGTCGTGATTGCTTCTATTTTCACGTAATTATGCTAGTAATTTCCTTTCAAAGACGCTGTGCCATTTGTGACATTTTGCCAAGGGTGCTTAGTCTGGCGCCATTTGGGATAGCTACTCTAGTAGCTCTAATGATCTGATGCTTCATAACCAACCTCACCAATAATGGAAATTAATACAATAATGTTTTTCACACTATCTATCTATGTAATATTCATGGTAGATGTTTTGAGATTGGTGCAATACTTGTGCACATGAAGAGTGGTGTTTCCTGTTTTAATGTTCTGGAATATCAGGTATTATTTTCTTAGAGCTGAATGTGAAATCTGGCTCCAAAGAGTCGCTGGTGTTACAGTGTTAGAACATTTCTAATCTCATTCTTGTAATTTTATTTCTGTGTTGGTTTTTGCACGTTTTCTTTTTTGCAAGGACACGTTTGCCATCATCTACACATGCATTTGAATAATTACTGTAAATATTTATATTGTTAATGTTCGTACTCTAAAGATAGTTAATATATTCTTGAATGAAAGGATAATTAGACATAATTTTTATTAATAATTAGTCTCTGAGTTAAATTAATTTTTTTCAGACAAATAACCAAAATATATGTTTAGCGCTAGAATTTGTGTATATTGTCTATGTACATGTGCTTGTACCTGGTCTGTAATAGTACTAGCATCCTAACCACTAATTATTTTAAATACAGTAATTATACAAGTGTCATCGTTGTGTGTGCGCAGGTGTCACTGAGCATGGGCGATGACCAGGAAGAAGGAATTCTGGGATCTCATCTGACGCCAGAGAGACAGGAAATCATACAGATGGTGAAATGCCGTATGCAGTCACTAAATTTGCCCATCGAAGATTATGGTAAACACAAAATATATACGTATATCATAATAAATATCTCAAAATAAAAAATATAAAAAATATGAAAATATTGAAACCAGTGATCGAGACATGTTGAAAATGTAGTTTGATGCTTAATATACTTGTGTAGACAAATCAAATGTACGGTACATACTTTCAGATAAAATATGTTTAACCATGAAATATGTCAACAAACAGTGGTAATAAGTATGGCATAAAGACATTTGTTCCAGAAATATGAAGTTATTTAATAACCTATGTACATTTGAAATGGTTTGTTGTTTTTCATCTATTCTATGGTCTTTGGTTATTGACTTTCAGACGAAGTTAGTGACAAGAGAAACTCGGTGTCTTTTGTGATAAACAACCCGAGCTACGACCTCAAGCTGGAACTTGATGATATTGTGTAAGTTCTTATCCCTATCTATGTATTTTTATAGGCATCTTCCATCTATAGTCCTTGTAAAAACACAAATAATATGGTATATTTAGCATTGTAAATAAAGTCATTAAAGGCATACTATCACAGATTAAGTTATCACTTTGTAACGAATTGGAGTTTAAAATGCAAAGTGCTTAGCATAGATATAATAGCTTTTATACCTCCAAATATCTTTTTACCACTGTAGGATAGGTACAATTCCATTGCAGTTACATTTACAGTAAAACCCGAATCAGTTGGTAATGTACTGTAAAATCTCCTATAGTTATATGATTAATGGGGATAACTCTAACAATTGAAAACTTTGCTAAATTACTATGCAAGTCAACGATCTATGATAGTATCCGTTTAAACAGTGAAAAAATAATTGCGGGTGTTTTTTTCACAGTTATTTAATCCGACCGAGTTCGCTGTCTCTCAACCCATCACCGCTAACTGATGAGAGACGAATGCAGAGAGAGAGGCGAGAAGACCCGACAGGAGCAGATAACACGGATCACGTAAACGACACCCACCCAGTCAATGGCAGGACGACTACTAGCAGGTCGCTGTATCCAGACAACAGTCGGGTAAGTGCAGCAAACACAGCAGTATGATCGCCGTTTCATATGTATGCAGTTGTTGAATTGTTGGTTACAAAATATATTACCCTTAGCTAATTGTATAGTAGTAAAATATTTATGGGTAAAAGATTCCCATTGCAATATTAAGCAACAAATCATGCACTCACTTCTGTATTTTAGAGTCAAATTAATAGGAGCTGCAAGTGGAGCGAATTTTATTTTTAGACGTGCCCAGTTTACTGATTTTGGTGATAAGCATGTATAGGTGAAATGTGCATGGTTGTTGTCTTTTTTACATACCTTACGTTGCATCCTGATTTATTACCCGTGAACCATGATGAACAACAAGTCATCTCTGAATCAAACAGAAATTTAAGGATACGATCCTTTGTAACGTCGTATTAATATTTTGTCTGGAGTTTTCATCAACCTAAAGCCTGGGCTTCTGTTTTATATGATATTCTTCGAAATTATAAAAATAGACACGATGCACTTACAGCCCCTATACTATACTATACCATGATTACTACTACTACTACGACTTTGGTGTAAGAGCATGCTTAACTCTCTCCATGCTGGAGGCAACCAGAGATGCCATAAAGAGCTGTGCCTGTGCATAATCCAGCAGGGAGAGGGTTAATATTGGTATAAATGTGTGATATATCACAAATCACTCATGACAGTTGACAGGTAAATGTATTTCCGGTCTGAATTCATCAGATTGTTTGTTTGTCGTCAGATCCCGGTGGTGTACTACGACTCGTCAGACGAAGACGAGAACAGTGACGAGAGAAGTCTGGTGTGCCCCGCCCCGCCCACCATCAACATCATCCAGGGCTCGCCTTCCGTCAGTCGCACCAGCAGCATGGCCAACGACATGGACTGCTTCCGCGGACAGGAGGGCCGAGGACTGCAGGGGACCGTCGTCTGACACACACTGAGCGCGCTCAGTAACAAACCAACTTCCTGTGTCATTGGAGATCGAATCCAGATATCGCCTGTGATGGAGAAGGGGGAAAGCCCCCCAAAAAAAGAAAATGTGTTGACTCAACACTGTAATTCTTATTGAAGTGTTCTTTGTCTGCCGTTTCTTTTGAATTCCAAATACTCAGTACGTTACCTCAAGGTTATGAATGGGTTTGTACAGATTTGTACATCAGAGATTGTCGCATACCTCACTGAATGTTGAATTTGTGAAAACAATGGAAAAATTGAAGACAGAGATGGTGATGAAACATCTTCACAAATTCCTAAGATCAAAACTACAAGACTGGGACAAGTGCAATTCAGTTTCTCAACTGCCAACTACCGATGAATGTTGCCAGACATGATACGAGTCTTCTCTTTCTGAATGATTGGAGAACCAGCTCAGACAAGCATGCTTTGCAATAATAGGTGTTAGAATGTCTGCATCAATGGCAACCACACACATGCAGAAGACTCCTCTAATCGAATGACGACACCTACGAAAAACTATTTTATTTATTTTTGTGTTTATCTCCCTTTGTTTGAATTCACCATGACAACTTTTTGACTTTGAAAAAAAAGCCTTTTGTGAGCCCATGCCTACGCAATACATTTCAGCCTATTACAAGAAGGCCTACGTACATGCATGCAATTCACGTTATCTTCACGACGAGCACATGTCAGTGCCAATGTCGCCACTTGTCTCAACGCCGTATTCAATATGGTCAGACGGCCAGTGTCCCTATGGCGGTCAAATCGGGCAGAGTAGGAAGGTCAATCATTGAGATTATTATCGTTTTTTAACTCGGGCAATCAATGAATCGTGTGCTTTAGTGTCCCCTGAATACATATGACTCGGCGGGTCCTGTTTCAGGACATCCTGCACCTCAGGACGAGTATCCGAGCAGGTTGTGCAGGACATGACAAACCAGGGACATTGCACGCATAGAACCCAGGCCGGGATGCTCTACTGCAGATATGACTGTCAGAGTTACTAGTACTTGGCCCGGCCTACGTAAAATCTAATTGCGAAAAACAGTACAGGAGTGAACAAAATATTTGTCGTGTTTTTTATTTGTGGATCTGGGAGAAAATATTCGTCAGCATGAGCTTGCTCAACAGGGTCGTTGGAAGAAGTCCTCTGAAGAAAGAACGTACATGATGATCTGTGATATTTTGCAATCCTATGTATACACACGTACTACAAGTTATCAGAGAATCTTTTTCTAGTCATATCTCATTCATGGACACACACATATTGTTAAGTTATCGAAGAATCATATATCATGTCATTCTTGTCATCGTATGTACACATGTTTGCATTACAATATCCACATCATTAAAAAATAATATATTATCTCATTTGCCAATGTATCATCACATTCTGTGCACCTTTTTAGAATAATACCATCAGACTCGTTTTTTAAATTAATTAAAACAATAACTTCAATGTTTCTATGCTTTGAATGAAGTATCACAGAGGTCATGACACTACTATTAGGTTGAGTTTTGGATATTTTATAAATATTAATTTTGTAACACCAAAATGTTTCATTATTATGCACAATTGCATATATTCTCTTAATTAAATATGCCATTGTCAGTATGAAATAAGTTTCTAAAGTTACTATTTCTATATTAATTAAGTGCAAATGTTACAGTGTAATTTGGAATAGATTGCAGACTATTTTGGTTGTGTATGCTAAATGAATGTCACTGGGTTGTTCCAGACTACCGGTATTCCTACATGATGAACCTTGTATACCGTAACACAAAAATATGAATTTCTGATTGTAATGCCCTTTGATTTGTGTTACTGTAAATCATAAAATGTTGGCGTCATTAAACTTTAGTGACCGGTGAATTATCGAATTATCGTCATAAAGTTAACGAGCTCGTTCATTTCTAGAAAATAATTTTAGCGACTTCTTCATCTATAAGTTTAGTTTAAAATCTAAATTGTCAGTATGCAACACTGTTAGTATCAACAACAACTAATTGCACATGTATATGAACTCACATGGCCTAAATACCCTCTCGGCAGCAAAACAGGAAGTTCTAAGACCACTAGACCAGTCCATTACGTATATTGAAAGACCTACACACGTACACCTATCGAATATTCTTTTAAAATGTTAGCGAATGAAATGTTAACATCTAAGAGCAACTCGTTAAATTCGTTAACGTTTTATGCTTGTTAAAACTTTATGATTTGTGTTATATGGAAGTCTAGTTATTTAATTATTTTTATATACCATACTTTACAATCCAACAATACTGTGGCAATAGCAAATGGTGTATGGATTTTTTGCCAAGTTTTGATAGTAAGTGTTAAATGATATAAACTTTGTATTTGGCAGGATATTAATAAATGGAAAATATGTCCAATCAAAACACTATATTACAAATTTGTACATTTTGTATTTAGAATTATTTAAATACATTCCAACATCTCTAAAATTGGCTAATATCCACACTATTTTACTGTACTGCCAGATGAAACAATAACTTTTCAGTATCCAGCAAATCAATATTTTATGACAATGTTTCCACACATGTGCATATTCTGTGTTTTGAAATCCATACATTTCTTATCACACAATGTCTTAAAGGCATACAATTACCATTTGTTGACATATTTCATGGTCAAACATATTTTACCAGAAAGTATATACATTTGATTTGTAAATATTTTCATTTTTTTATCTATTATTAGCCCATATTTTTTATTTTATAAATAAAATATGAAAATATTGAGAACCAGTAGGGCATGCAGAAAATGTAGCTTGTTGCCCAATATAGATATTGTCAGGTAAAATACATTTGACTATGAAATGTCAAACTGTGATTGTATGCCTTTAAATGACCTTTGATATTACATCATGTTAGCTCATCCAGAAAGTCACTGGCTTGAGCTAGTATACAGTAGCAGTGATTCTGGTGTTGCCGATCTCACTTCATATCATCTCCTGAACCTCCATTTCCAGTGTGATATAAAAGGGTTTGAATTATTAGAAGAATTATTGTATTTTCAATTAATCAATATCAAATCTTTTGATTTATCTGCCTCTTCCACACCAACTTATAGCATAACTTTTAACACAAGAAAGTGTGCAATCATTTTTCACATTTAAACGCTTTATTTCTCAAAAATTGTATATTACATTATTCACTATTCCATTTCCATGCAGTGATATATTACAAATTACCAATGTGTAATAAAAGAATATAATTAAGTAATTAACTGAAATAAAGTGTTAAATTACTCTCGAACATCTATATACCGGTATATAGTACTTTACTTTTAATGGTGTATTTTTATAGAACTCTCATAGCTTTTCATTGGAAAATATATCTATAAATCTTTACTTAATTTTAATTAAAAGAAAAAATTCCCTTGACTTTGGATCAAGATATAATGACAATAAGTATAACAACTCTTTGCAGCAAGTTCAACATTATTAACAAACATTTCACCATAATATAGTTTTCCACAATATTATCCTTCGAATACCAAATGTGACATTCTTTCTTGTATTTGAGTTTACACAGGTCGAGCACATGCTAAATTGAATCATGGTTGTGTTTTGTATGCTCTGATATTTCATTAATAAAATGTTTGCAACATTTACCATCTTTCTTGTTTTTACTGATTGTGACCTGTACGTTCAAGATCTTTATTATACTAGTACTCTATATCGAGTCGGACAAAGGGAAAATAATGAGTATCATTTCCTGTTTCACAATCTTGCACACCACTGAGATAACTTTCCACAGCAGTAACATATATTTTATGTTCTCTTTATAATATTATAGATGAAGGAAAGTAAAGTATATGAAACAAATAGCAAAACACTTGAGGGAAAACACATGCTTACACGCACACACACACACACACACACACACACACACACACACACACACACACACACACACACACACACACACACA
>JAVCKZ010073921.1:0-13474 GCA_034780755.1 Lepetodrilus elevatus
TCTCTCTCTCTCTCTCTCTCTCTCTCTCTCGCTCTCTCTCTCTCTCTCTCTCTCTCTCTCTCTCTCTCTCTCTCTCTTGGACATATGGACAGTCATGGATCATTGACTGTCCCTGTGACGGCGAGTGTTCTTGTAAATGGGTGGCTGTACTCATGAATCTGTGGCAGTACTTATGTTCTTTAGCTTGGCTGTAGAAAGGTGGCTGTACGTATAAAATGGAGAATTTCGCGGTATCATATACTGGAAGGGTTATAAACACAGCATACAGTGTTCACAGATGGCTGAGCGCGTGTCGCCCCTCTATGCTGTGACAATAGGAAGACACCGGCTGTCGTGGGATGCCTGTAATTGTTCGTCCCCCTCGGCCGGTATGCATGTATATCCACTTGATATGGGAGTTGTCTTGTTGATAGGTGTAGTAGGGTTAAAACAAGATTTCATCTAAAGTGTCCATAGTATTTGATAGTCAAAACTTTAAAGGTCAGAGAAAATTCTACTTGATTCGAAATTCCCAAACAGTGTTGAGACTGCTTCTAGAGGTCAGAGGTTAGAATACGTGTTCTTGGATGCATATATATATTATTTTTTATAAAAGTGAATTCATATTTTTTAAGCATTAATAGGCTTGTGACTGAAACTTAAATTCCTGAGTGCCCATTCTCAAAATGTTCTTATAAACCTTTTAACCTAAGAACAGTTTTTAACGATTCTTATACTATGTATGGCTACAAATTGTTCTAAGAAGGCTAAGAAGTTTGTAAGAACGTTTAGAGAATAGACCCCCTGATCCAAACTGTAGTGAGGCCGCCCCCTAGGGGTCAGCTACGGTGATGTCAGAAACATATCCCTTTTGTCATGTATACGTATGAGTGATTGTCGGACATTCGTCATCCGCTTGTCAATGTATATTTATGGCCACTCGGCCGGAACCCTCAGTAGGGGGATATGTATGTATTAACCAGGAAGTCTTCTACAGGACCGGTAGCATTCAAAATTTAATTTTTCTTTTCACAATTTGTCTATATATAAGCATGATGAATATTCGTATACGGTATATAAGTTGTATTTTTGTCATGTATGGGTGAAAGATTCCTGCTGTGACGTAAAACAATAATTCACTTACTCGTATTTGTTTATACTGTTATAAGCTTGATAAGAAAGTTATGTGTAGTATGGGTTGTCCAGTTACCCGGTTTTTTTTTAAAGGCCACAGTTTTTGAACAGTCAATAAGTCAAAGGATTTACCGATTTATGCGAGCAAAATGATGTCATCAAACGGGTAGCACCTTCACAACATCGAGCTCTACCAATATTGGTAATGTTCAGCACTACAGATGGTGCAGGTTTACTACTGTCCTAAATTGACACACCATCGATATCAGTGAAATAATCTTGAAAACATTTTTATATCCAAATATTTAAAATAATAAAAAATGAAAAATAATTTTCTTCTATATTTAATCACAAACTTTTATATTGACATCATTTCAGAAGAAGGCAATTTGGTATGCCATTCAATTTTGGCAACAAATTTTATCAAAGATTTTTTTACATTCGGAACAATGTTTTGAGATAATTAAAGGTTAGGGAAAAACTTTATTCTCTTTTTCTTTTCATTTCGTGATGTGAATATAATCTACTCTTATCTGTTGAAAAACTAGGTACCCAAGAATATATACATTCATGTGTAGTATATATAGGTATATAATTACAGGTATTGCATTGTCATTCAATGTTCCACAAAAATAAGAAACTATTAACCCGTGGAAATTGACATTCAGTAGGCAGTCCTTTGTATGGAGCTCAATAAGAAACAATTTGTAAAGATCTTCAACAAAGAGGAGCTGCTTTGAATATGTAGAATATTGCATGTGAATGTGCTAATTGTAATTGTAGGAAGTGTTAAGCGTTGTCGAGTATCGCCAGTAAGTCGCGTAATGTATCGTGTATCCATTCGTAATGCATAGACACCTTTGTACTCGTTTTGTAAGTTGTACAGCCTAAAATGGGAAAATTACCCATTTAAGTGCAAGGATGGAAGTTGATGGATTAACCACCTGTCAGCTGAATCTTTCACAATTACTGTTCTTTATGGCATAAGTGGTTAACTCCACCAGGTAGAGGGTTAAGAAATGTGAAGTTTTGTGTATGAATTGTTCAGACGCAAGTTCTTTTTACGGGTAGGCTTCTATATACATCCTGATCTGAAGGATAAACATGAAATAGTTTTGTTGTGTCTGGGATTGTGATCACCTTTCAGTGGCTTGTAAAAAGAGCAAGGTAGATTTGAGCATGTTGTGATAATATTTTGAATATGTTATCAGGGTTTCACTTAGATTAAAATTTTTACGAGTCCCGGGGATGCATGGTGATATACTTTTCGCGTCCCAAGTTAGTAAAAGGGAGTCCCATGCATTACACTTGGAAGAATTAGAGTTACACCCCTTTGTACGTAAGTAAAACGTTAGTAAAATGATGAAGGCCGCACAAGTTTTATTTGCCGATTGCAAATAGCAGTAACTAGAGTATATGACCGTTATTTGATGTTATTTTATCATTCTAGTCTCTTTTATTTTTAATAAAGTGTCCAGGAGGACGCGTAGCAGAATATTCATGCGTCCAAACTGCACATGCGTCCTATGTGACAGGATTGTGCGTTTGGAGAAACCCTGTGTTATGCAGCAGATAGATGAGAAATCAAATCAAAGGGACATGCAGATTGCAGAATCAATCTATTTAGATACACAAACAACACTGTTACCTCCAGAACAATTCAACAATTTGCAATTATTTTGAAATTATTAAAACCTGTGATTTAGACGAGCTAGATAGTTACAGATAGATAAATTTCTCCTGAAACCTTTTGGATATCATGATGACATTCATTTTTATTTATCGCCTATCAATGTCAATGCATCCAGTAACCAATTAGCCGTCACTAGTTGATTGAATTAGTGCTTTTAGTGACGGTGGGAATATTTCACTCATGCACGACGGCCTTCATGACCACTGTTCTATAATACAGGGCAGCTCCTGTTGCCTGCAGCAAGGAGAAGGTTAACCCTCTCCATGCTGAAGGCAACCGGAGATGTCCTAAAGAGCAGTGTCTATACCTAATACAGCAAGGCAGGGTTCCTCCGAACGCGCAATCCTGCGTCCCATACGCAAAAATTGCAAGTTTGGACACTTTATTAATAAAGTACTATGTATATCAACATGCGTCCCTGGGACTCTCAAAAATTGAAACCTAAGTGGAACCCTGGCAAGGAGAGGGTTAATCGCGGCCACCAGTCACTGGTTGTCGCTGCCATGATTGTCCACTGGTGATTCAGGCTCGACCCTGATGTAAAACACTGGGCTTGCAATGAAACGGGTTGTTTTTTTAGGATATGATACGTATCGGTATTCACGGGTCATGATACGATACATGATACATGCATCAATATTTGTTGGCATTACTATTATACGTTAAACATTAATTCAAAATACTATTATACTAATGTTAAAATTTGACGTTTTATATCGGATAGTTTGTTATGAAATCATTGTTTGAAATAAATTATTAGTTTTGTCATTTTATTATCTTGTAATTCACATAGCCAGGATTAGAAGTTCCCACTCGCCCAATGGCCCGATCCATTCCTCGTAATGTTAACCTTCTCCCTGCTGAATAAAATCAGTGTTCTATTTCTGCATGTGATCGGGCAACTTAAGTCGCCTTCAGCATGGAGAGGGTTAAAGGTATCCTACGGGCTAGTAGAAATTTCATGTTTTGTTATTTATATCATTATTCGGTTCCAACCCTGCATAGCTATTTACTAAATGGTGTCAGATGTTGGCCATATAATGTCAATGACCAATGGTGCACCCATGTACAGGTGAATCGTTGCAGACCTATTAACCCTTTCCCTGCTGGACTAGGCACAGACACTGCACTTTAGGGCATCTCCAGTTGCCTCCAGCAGGGAGAGGGTTAAATACTGGTCTGAACTCTCACTATCTCGGCCCTTCTGATGTAAAACACTGGTATGAACTCTCGTGTGTGTGTGTATATCCAGCTATTGTCCACTGGTAGACCAGGGTTGTACGCTGTGCCACGTTGAGTAACTTTACAAGCATGTCACTTGTTATTATAGTAGTAGGACAGGTCGGGCCTTACACCGGTGACAATCCTGTGAATGCCCAGTTCACAAACTCCTGCGAAGCTGCCCCCCCGAAAATATAGGTTGCTAGGTTTTGGACGTGGATGAACGAACACATAACTTGCCTCTTCGTCGGGTTAAATCTACATTCTGGCACGCCCAACTGTTCTGATTTTCTCTCTCGGTTATATATATATATACCTGCATTGTATATTGCTTGGCAGTCGTCAAACTTTGATGATATTTTCCGATTAAGTTAATTACTGGGAAGATAATTAGATGAGTGGCAATGCAATCGGTTCTGTGGTTACTGAGATTGTATCGAGCGATCCCTCTGCATTGCTGAGGTACGAATGTCAACAAATCCTGCCTGCCTATTTGTCACACTGTTTGCACTCGCTTTAACTTTCGGTCCTTTTTCCTTAGGACATGCTCATTACACTGTCCTGTCTCTATACGTTCCATGCCAGTAGGCTTATGTTACCTGTTGAATGCGGGATTGAGAGTTCATCTGGAAGTTGAAGTAGAACATGATTCAGTCTGTATGTTCCTGAAAAGTGTTTATCAAGTATTTATCAAGTATTTGTCAAGTCCAGTTGCTCAATAATAGAAGTGAGTTGTTTTTTCTATCTCTGCAACCCATACACCTGTAATTTCAGTGTTTTTAACGTGATTGTGGTGTTCTATTTATGGTGGGAGTATGACCGGGTTCGCAATTAACACTAGCCCACTCTCCCGGCCCATTTCTCCCAATGCTAAATGTATCCTAAGGGCGAGTAGGAATTCATGTCTTTTGTAAACATTTGTTATTTGAGTCATTATTCGGGCGAGTATGTTTTAAAGTTAGTTATTATCCCTGTATGACCTACTATATATACATGTAATATTGCGATTACAGATTTCACGAAAGGATCGTACTGTAGCCGTTGTTGCCTATGGGCGAGATATTCGTGCAGTGACATAAAATGTTAATTCATTCATTCATTAGTACTGTAGTCCAGGGTATCATTTCTCGAAGCTCTCGTATATATCCACTAAGACCATAGCGCTCTTTTAACCCTCTCCCTGCTGGATTAGGTACAGCCACTGCTCTTTAGGGCATCTCCGGTTGCCTTCAGCATGGAGAGAGTTAAGTGCATGATCCCCATGTATTGGTGATGGCCTTAACCTTCTCCCTGCTGAATTGTTCCTTTTCCATCTGTCGATCATATCTAGGATATAAACTATCCTAGCTTTGCTCAATATTTCAAGTCGTCTCGCCATATACATAATATATGTAGGTGGAGGATAATCTCAAGGGTTTTCAGCTATAGTAGAAGTATCATGCTAGTGTTTCAATTTTAGTCACATTTCCATTGTAAATTAATCCTATATCAATGTTATGTTTTGTCAAATATGTAAACAATCGTAGCTCAATTTCACATGTTCCGCTACGAAATTGTAAACTATCGGTCTAAATTTCACGCTTTCCTTCTTAATGTTCTTGCTACTGAAAACAATATCCTAGCTCAGTGTCATCTTTTCTCCTATCCATTACAAACCACAAGTTTCTCTGTGCTTGTGGACGTTCAACATGTTAAAGGTAAATTTCACTTTAGATACTGAATATGTGAGTCATAGTTTCACTTGAAACTTCTCTGAGTCAGACATTAGAATATAGAGTTTATTCCCCTCTTCCGGTCTCGTTGCCATGGTTTCTTTTGTTCTAAGTGTACTTGTATACCCGGATAAACCTACACTTTCTCAGAGAAACTGTAGGTAATATCAGAAATGAACCTACACTTTTTTAAAGCATTAATTCGTTCATTTCGGAGATACACGTACACTTTCCCTTCATCGAGTTGTGCCTGAACCTGGGATCGAACCAGTCTGGTGATCAAAACACATCATGATTCCACTGGACTAAATAGCTGACTGAAGATAAGACCATTCGTTGATCTAGTTATGACTGATTCAAGAAAGTCACGTGGCTATGATGTCACGTGCACATGCTACAACAAATCCACACGCAGCATGAAATAATTGTTCATCCAAAAGCATTTATAAACAGTTGATTAGGGTCTCCATGGGTGATCTGGCAGGTCGGTCATCCATTATAACTTACACTATGTTATACGTTTAGTTTCTCATAAATTACATAGAATTTACATTTAAATTGTATATCATGTAGTACTCGACCGGAAGAGGGGTGCAAGACAGTTACATCCACACTTTCCTCGGTGTATCGGTCAATATCGCAACAGTAGGGATATTGACCGATACACCTTGGAAAGTATTGTGTGTAGATTTCTCTACCATGTCTCATCAGGGGAGGGATAGTGCAATGGTAGAACATTTTATTTCATACCCAAAGGCTGCCCATGGAATCCTGCATCAACTTTTGCAGAAGTTGCGTTTCCGACGCAATCATGATAGGATGCACTGTCCGTACCATGGCAATGCAGTTGTCATCCTTAGTCTGTCAGTACCAGCAGGTGCTTGCAGGTTTACTGCAACATTCAGCGCTACGGATGTTGCAGGTTTCCTCCTGCTCTAAACTGACAGTCGTCGCCTATGGGTGAAAAATTCCCGCTGTGACGTAAAACAATAATTCATTCATTCATTCATTCTAAACTGACAAGCTGTGATGCAAGTGAAAGAATCTTGAAAGCGACTAAACCCCAATTTAAAAATAATATCTGGGCTACTGTGTGACTAATCCTTATCGGTCAAGACAACAGTGGTGTTAATTACATACTTTGGGAAATCAGGCATATACCGTAATAATACCTGACCACGCTGACCAGCGATTACAAATATCCATAGTATGCCCAGTCCTTTTAAATTATTCATGATTAGTTGGACCATATTACGATTTGGGAAATGTCTAATGTCTGAGACGACTACTACATACTGTAGATGGATTGACGTAAACGCAATGTCAGTCGCAGTTTGTGGGAACTGTTCATTTCTATCACCTAAACTTCCGCTAAAAGAAAATCATCTACAAAGTACAAGGAGGAGAAAAGGTTGTGTAAACTGTTCTGTACATTCCTTTACAAATACTTCTCACCTCTTGCATATTCTTCTAATTTGTTTGCTTGCAGTTTCGTTCAGCAATTTATTAACAACGTTTGGTCTTTGTTGTGCTTTTTTTTCGAGGCAGCCCATCAAACGAGTTTGTCAATTAATTGCGACCAATTACTATTGTCCGGTTAGACGTGTTACCAGTTGGCCGATGTTTGACCAGTGTCCTAAACACACAACGGACACAGGATTCATGACTGGGAGGATGGACACCGGCTTTAGTTTCGTTTCGGACACGCCCTGGTCGGAATTGTCAATCGCGATCTGTGTCACTGATATAAGGGTGGTATGTCTCTGTGAATGAGATCAGACTGTACTGCTTTGAATGTAGACCCTCCATCCACCCTTTTCTCCATGTTGTTTTTGTCATCTGGTTTCCCATTGGCTCTTCTCTCAATGCCGGTTTGTTAACTCGTCTCCCATTGGCTCTGTGGGTTGGAACCTGATCCTGGTTTCTGTTGATGCAATCAGAAGCAGGTATTGTTTCTCTATAGGGGTGGGGGAGAAGAAAGTCGTATCATATGCGTATCGTTTGTGTATCTTGTAGATTGTGAGTGTGAAAGCCGCCGGCAGACGTGTATAAGGTTTGTAGACTCTGGATGAGTTTTTACAGTAGCAGGACACAGTTCAATTTTCCATTTTTAAATATGCTAGTTTTCATACCAGCCCAGATTGAGGATAACATTTTCTTGACAACTGTCCAGGGCCATATTGTTTGGACCTTTAGCCCAAAGTGAGGATTGCATATATGGTTCTGTGTTGGTTGAGAAGTAAGCATGGTAAATGTTTACCAATTCATGCACAATCATATTTTTTCTCTCGCTTTTGTCTCTGCTTTCGTTGATTCAACAACTGGAGGTTTGTTCGTGCAGGTAACACTGTTGTCTCGCCATATGAATTCATATTTTTGGCTTTGGAGGAATGTGGGAGTGAGCATCTAGGAAGTTTAAGTAGTCCATCGCAATTTTACGATCGGATAAACTTTTGGATACAGGTACAAACAGGTAAAAGTCCCATCTCGATTTGACGATTGGATAAACTTTTGGATACAGCCCTTACGGGTACAAACAGATGAAAGTTCCATCGCGATTTGACAATTGGATAAACTTTTGGATACGGGTGCAAACAGGTAAATGTTGGAAAATTTGCTTTGAAGGATTTGTGGTATTATTGAATATTTGATTGTCATTTTGTTGGATGTTTCTGGTTACAGTTTTTTTATACGATGGTTTTATATATTTACTGTTGTCTTGTCCATGTTAGCAGGACTGTTAGTTCCATACGTTCCAAAATATTACTCACTGAACCAATTGTTCCAATTGCAGATAAATAGTAGGGATTTTGCTTTCTGACAATCTGTGTATATTGATTTATAGAAATATTAATAATCCAAGAAAATAAGGCTTAACATTTATTTTTAATATTAAACCTTTTATAGCTCTTTGCATACCTTTAACATTATTTTAATAATAATAGTAGTAATAATAATAATAATAATAATAATAATAATTTATATTATTTTTTTTATTTTTAAATGATACATAATATCGGGCTCGCGCTAACCAGACAGATGTTCGTTTTACCCTTTTCCTGTAATTGGTTTCGCTCTTTGTGCACTCACAACAAGCAGTCCAATATTTAAAGTATTTTTACAACTGGGTGAAAAAATGTGCCGCTCCTCTTAAAGGACAAATTACGACATCTATTTTCTCTTGTTTCGTAGAGAAAATACTGGCGACTGTTTAAGCGAGGGGTCAGACGTGTCAACAGCGGCCTGGTTTGTTGGCAATCATCGGCTCTCGGTCGGCACACTCTCACACCACTGACTTGCTGAATTTTGTCAACATGCACTTGTACGACAAATTCGCGCCGGTAATTCAGTTACTATACTAAATTGACGACTAGCGCTCGAGTTTGAACGTGACTCTCACGTGATTGTCATCTGACGTGGAGTCGCGATCGCCGTACTGTAGTTTAACCCGACATTTAATTTGTAACATGTATGCGGTTAAGTCATTAATGTATTGTTTTATTGGAAGTATGGTAGTGTTTATCAGTGTTTATATACAGAGCGTGCTTTGGAATGCAAAAGTGTAATTTGTTCCTTGTAGTGTTGGAGTTTACTTTCAGTGCAGTAAATGCATATTAATTGATATTATAAAAATAAAATAAAATAAATTAAAATCTCTATGTATATTTGTAAAGTATTTATTCGTACTGAACATGAGAAAATACGATTTAAAAATAAAAAAAATAAATAAAAGAACTTTGGTCAGACAGTGTACAATCAGATGACTATCCACTGTATCAAGTGTCATCGTTTTTAATGAGGCTCGCGCGTGGAATTTCACCTATTCAAGTGACAGCATAGATGGCCGTATATATTTTTTTTAGTTTGCTGAACAGGACAATATTTTAGGACAGACATGAGATGAGAAACCTGATAGAGAAAAAAAATGTGGATGGTCTAAGCTCTGTTCCACGCAAAGCTGTATGTACCTTCGATGTGGAACAATGCTTTCTCTGTATTGTGTTGCAGAACTCGTGGAGATGTAGTGATTGACAAAGCAACACTGTTTGTCTTGGCTAAGCCTGATTGTCCCTCTCTCACAAAGAAATACGAGTTCAATCGCCAAAAGTGCAAATATTCTTGTGTATATAATGCTGAGAGGATAATTACCCAATAATAAATATTATGTCACGAAAGGAGGTCGTTCCGAAATAGCGCAGGAGCAGTAACGTAGCTTTAAGTTTTCGTACGGGCGAATTTCTTCAATTATATTTACGATGATGTTTGGTTTACGGTTTCTTCGCGCGACTGCGGTCTAGGTCACATGACCACTGCTGTCAATGCTGCGGCCTCCAGACTCGGAAATAAATAGGTCAAAGGTCTTTCTTTTATTTGTGGCCATACCTGACATACCAGGGTACAGGTAAATGGCTACGTGGAAGGCATCGAGGTGTGACTGCCTACCGCCTGTTAGCATGGATAGGGTGTCGGCTATCTGCTATCGCCTGTGCTGTATTTGCTCGATACAATGTTATCAACGACATGCAACGTGTACTATATATCACTGGAAATGAAGTGAGAGAAAAAATGCGTGTGTCTTTAAAAATTTAAGGCTCTGGAAATAAGGTGAAATAAAAGTGATTGCACCTTTAAAATTTAATGGGTTGGGATCCTGTTTGACAGAAAAAATCGTAGCACTACGAAAGTCGTAACTTGTGTTAACACATAGGAGTTAGACATTCGTAAAGTTGCGCATGTTCTGTGGAACTGGTGCCTGGAAGTGAGGTCAAAGTAAAAAGGGGCGGGTGGTAGAACTTAAAAACTTTGCAGCCAAAGGAGCCCATGGATCCCAGCATCAATGTTCGCAAATGTTACATTTATGACGCAATATTAATGGTCTGTCATTACCAGCTGGTGCTTGCAGGTTTACTGCAACATTCAATGCTACGGATGCGCTACGGATGTTGCGGGTTTCCTCCTGCCCTAACCAAGTCGGGATATAATTGAAAGTAACTTGAAAGCGACTTTAACCCCAATTCAAAACAAAAATAACAAAAAATAAAAAATTATCGCACCTTTAAAAATGTAAGACTCTTATATCTTCCTGCTACTGTAGCACAGAGACGTGCTCTAATAAGCAGTGATTTTAATGAATGCTGTCAGGGAGAAGATAAGTTATGAACACAATGGAGCGGTGTTGTGGTTAGAAGTCAACAGGGAAGTCATTCCATATTTATGTACAAGTTATGTCACACTCCGTGCAATCTTAATTCTGTGTCTGTTTACCAGGCAAAAGTCACTGTGTGAAATATGTATGCCGCTTTACGAAAGTAAACATCAGGGTTTAGTTTCTCGGAAGCTCTCTTAGCCGCTAAGGGACCATAGCACTCTCTTAGCAATGCATTAACTATCGGCAAAGAGAGTGCTATGGTTCTCTAGCGGCTAAGAGAGCTTCGAGAAACGATACCCAGAAATACTAGCAGTTTTTATTGTCTTGTAGTTGTCTCTGTAATCTAAAAATGTAATTGATATAAAAATATAAATTAGCAACATCTGCTTACATAACGGGTGGTATATTGTAGTACATTGTAGTATATTTGATTACATTTTATTATGTTTACTTGCTGACTAAACCTATTTATAATAGTGAACAATAACTTTAAAATTAAATCGTGTTTTTCTTTGATTATTTATATCAATTGACCTCTTTATCAATAGTGAACAATCGATTTCTCGTGATCATTGAATTAGCAATTGTTGCTATAAATAGTGTGTGTGAAAGGAGAGGGGGTGGGGGGGAGAGAGAGAGAGAGGGGACTTTTCACCCCGCTACAATCGACGCATGATGTGCAGTTCTATTTCTATCTCATCGTTTCATTTTACTTGTTGAATCAGTGAATAGCTGGACGTGATACGTGTGTTGTACACAGTATTGAATACCTTATTGACATTGTCGTTGAAAATTAAACGGGCAATAATATATGGTTGAAGTCACATGTACCTATGTGACTGTGGTTGACAAAACACAGGACACGTAACTCCATAAACATGTATTAAATATGTCAATATCATTGAATTGTTGAATGTTTTGCAAGGATGATTAATTTGCTTACAAATTCTAAGCATGTTGAATTATATAGGTGAAATTTAATCTTGATTATTCTCTGGCCAGAGAATGTCATTTATTATTTTTTTACAATCTCTAGTACTTGTATGCTGTTTATTCAAAATCTAGTTTCTGTTTGGGTCTTTATGCTGTCGGTGTGCAGTTGTAGTTGTAGAATAACATCCTAGGCTAATGCCATTGCTGTCATTTAATATTTATGTTATACTAGTAGTTGGACATAATCCAGTAGCCAGCAGGAAAAGGGTTAAAAATGACAATGCATTCACTGTGTTTGACTAGTGTTCCCATTAACCCATCTCTCTGCTGGATTAAACATATGCACAGCTCTTTAGGGCATCTCCGGTTGCCTCCAGCATGGAGAGGGTTAATCATATTAACATTGTTAACGAATATCGAATATGATATTCATCGATAAAGTAAGAACTTTGATTGACCATTAATGGAATTAATGAGAATATTGCAAACTAACATTCCTGTCGACTTAAAGCTGGAAAGTCATTTAACCCTCTCCCTGCTGGATTAGGCACAGACAAAGATCTTTAGGGCATCACCTGTTGGCTTCAGCATGGAGAGAGTTAACTAGGCAGATGATTAATTACGACTGGAGGTCGATCTGAAAGAGACCTTGATTATACGTAAACACCTACAATGATTGAAAGTTTCTCTAGTGTTTGTCTGCGGTGACCAATTCGCTATCATACGATACTGGGTGTGTGAGCCACTACAATAGCCTACATTCAACGCATTCAACACTGTTCAATGAACTTCTGCCAAAATGAAGTCAAGTACACCTGATCTAGTACATGTATGTAGTTAGTTTTCTTCGACAAAACTGGTCGAGAGAAGAACGATTCCGTCGCTGTAGCACTGTATGTAGACCGCCGCCAGTCGGGGTTGAAATTATACCGTGATTTTATGATATGAAGTCATGTGGAGTAATATTTTATGACTATAGGAAGTTTCCATAATGTGATATATGTGTACACATTAACCACATATATGTGTACACATTAACCACTCCTGTGTACAGCAGCTTAGTTATCGCTCAGTTATCAAACGTACGTACTTGTATGACCCTTGGCTGCTGGCAAAGGTATAGTAGATTAGCGCGCTGATCACTGCATACCATTGTTGGGTGGGATTGGGAGCGATAAATAATTGCTAGATGTGCGTGTGTGCCATATTCCAGAGGTGTGTATGTTTTGAATTTGTTACTTTTTGGTTCGTGATATGCATTATGCGTGATATTATCATAATTATGTAATTATATCGCATGTTGCTTCCTGGTTTTTCGTATTTATGTGTCACAACGACCTGTCACTTTCTGTTGGGGAAATGGGACGAGATTAGCAGTGTTTAAATATATGTTTACTCATGTTACTGTAGTAGTAATTCCGAGAGTATTGGATTTGAATTGTTCTATTAGTAGTTTTTTTTTATATGTAATGATTGTATTTAAATATATTTTGTGTGTGTGTGTGTGTGTGGTGTGTAGTGTAGTGTAGTGAGTGTGTGTAGTGTGTGTTGTGTGTGTGTGTTGAGAGAGAGAGAGATATATATACTGAAAGAAAAATTTAAGGGAACGCATGTATTGTAACACGACATTGTTGCTAAGCGGTTCTATAACCT
>JAVCKZ010073932.1:0-13472 GCA_034780755.1 Lepetodrilus elevatus
TCACCTCTGTAATGGCGGCCGTCACGTGACAGGCAAGATGGCGGCGCCCATGGTTTGAGTAATGTAAAGGTCTATAGTATGCTGAGTACAATATCAGGTCAATGATGTTATTAGTTATTCCGAGGTCAAATGACAGGTGTTACGAATTTGTGCTACCTTTTGGATGTATATCCGGGTGAGTAATAACACAGCATATAATATAACAAATCGCGTTTTAGTTTTTTTAAATAACTTTGTATTTTAGTATTAAACTAACATCTTCCTTTTTTAAACAATAGATGGTATAGCCGTACATGGTAAATAATGTTATAGCCTACCTTTGCGCATTGTGAAATGATGTCAACCATAACCAATAACCAACTGAGCTAGTTTTGATAGTCTATAGAACGTGACGTATAGGCTGTCATAAATGGATGTGCACGTGCGACTTCATGTAGGTTGCATTCATTATATAGCCTACATAAGTAGGCTGAATTAATAAGGATAGAATGTTTACATTTGTGTAAATATATATGCAACAGGGTCGCAACGGATTTCTAAATCATATATTGCATTCCAAAGTGCCGATGGGTCAGCAATAGCCTAGATGTGTTATTAAATATGAATACATGTACCTTTATATATGCTATAGTGGCTTCCACAACCCAAAGTGGTTATACGTGTGCATGTACTTTTGCCTATTCTCCGTTTGAACGATCGTGGTTATATATTGAAAAATAATTTACTTTCCTTGATTTGATTTTTTGTCGAAAATACAATGTGCTCAATATTGCGGTTTATTTTTCAATAGCTTGCACATAATTAATTAGGGGAATATTAGATCATATTATGGTTCGTGTGATGCGATGCTGCGATGTCAAAAACTGCATCTTCCGCAACGATGAACGGTCTTGCAGCAAACAACTCCCAAATCGCATAAAGTACACATCTTGTTGAGCAAACAGTACAGCATGCCCTACAAGAAATGACCAATGCGATCTATTACACGCCCAGTGTAGCTTGTGGCATCAATGTGTGGGCGACATTTGTAAACGTCAGTTTCTCCATGCATGGAAAACAACGATAAATAACATCCTGCGAGATGAAACATATCCGTTATTCTCAGTGTAATTTACGTTATTTCATCTTCAGTGAAATAAATCTTGTAATATTCACCATGGAGTTTTTCACACCTGTAATACACACTCCATCTCAAATACATGTATATGCCCGTTAACTAATAAACTATAAACTCAGTGTAATAGCAGGCGAGTTTTCATGGAATTAAAAATGTTTTTCTCAATAGAGGTCAACATCTAATAATGTAGAACCACTGCATGTTCAAATTCAATAGGCGCCTTGCTGTAGTAATAGCGGAAATGCACAACTTCAGGAGAGAAAAAAACGTTTCTACCCTTTTCATGCAGGCAAGAGCTGAGAGCTATTGAGCGGTTTTCTTTATGTGCTGAACTCTATGTATGCATGGCGAAGTCCTAAGCACCATGAGCATAGTAATCTGTTTTATGGTGGTTGGAGAACCAAACAGCTTTGTCAAGGAGCCATATTGATATGGAGATGCCAAAGAGCAGATCGATCAGATATTTCAAGTTTGCAAGAGAAATTGGTCTATTGGACCAAGCATATTTTTGTCATCTGTTCACAGCATTCACATACACCAGTCAAACACTGTTAAAATCTCGCTGTTGTTAGCTTGCACAAATAAATACTTCAAAACTTATCAAATACCAAATTGGCAAGAAACATGACAAAAGAGGCAATTTCATAAAGACAAATAGCTTTATTTGACAAATGAATTACATGTACACATACGAAATGATTCCACAAAGTGTATATAGACTAGACCATATGCAACCGCGCACCTAGCAGATAGGTGTGTGTTGCACAGGTTTCATAAACATGGCTGCTGTCATCACCATGACAACAGGGTTTTTTTTTTCTACATTGTGACAATGAAATGTTAAATTTCAGAAATCATTGACAGCGGTTGCTAGAAAGGACTACATACACAGAAGCAAGGTGCAACTACATTCAGATAAACGCACCAGTCTCACTGCCTGTCTTGTATAGATAGATATTACTACTGCAATCAAAAACAAGAAAATTTTAGCATCACAGACAGACAATGTAGCAAATAGATACGGTCGACACTTTCGATTAAAATTTCGGGAATATTTTCGCACATGGATGTTACAATGCTAAGGAGGTTGGCTGGGTGGTTGTAATTTCATTAACACAATGTCTTTTTGTTTTAAGGTAAAAATTTAATTCGTTCACAACCCCATTATTTTTTAACGCTACCATGATATCCCAGCCCAAATGAATCTGTGCAGGGACCCGTCGTTATGTAATACTCACTTTAGAATAAGAAGTATAGATACATGAATGCAAAACAATGAGTAAACGCACTAAAAACATAAGTATGTCATAATTATACAAGTAGTTCAAGTTGACACAAGCATAGGAGCAGGCTTGACATCCTGCCAATCCACATAGATACAACTACATCATCAGATCAATCAAATTGTTCATAGAAAACAAGTAAACGGTGCGTTTCCCCCCCTCCCCATACTCAAATCGTTAATTCAGGATTTCATTTTTGTTTCTTTATCCCCATTTGTCCAAACAGCATGAACATACAAAAACGTAATGAGATTTCACATCCAAAATACTTCCCCCTCCCTTTTTTTTTTTGATTTTCAGTATTTTCTAAAATAAGAATCGACTTCATTGCGGACATATTGATGATGACATACAAAATAGTGTTGCGTGTCTGTGTGTATGTATGTGTATGTGTGTATATACTGCAACAACTTTTAACTCGCCACAATGACAGTTTACACTGCAGCTACAACACGGGACAAGCTGGGTCAGTCTTCACCTCCAACTAAGGCTTCAAGGTCTTAAACAATTAATCTTTGTATTACAGTACACCTCGACTTTTGCAAAAGCAGTGTATCTCAATTTTCAGCAATTCCGTTCCAGGAAACTTAGCCATTGTAACTCGACTGACTTTTGGCAAGGAGTGAATTTGGCATTTCTCGACTTGCTACGGAAATCGCTCCCGCCAATCGCACGACCTCGACCTTGAAACCTGACCCCTAAGGAGGACAAAGGCTGACCCCACCGTAACCCCCAATGGCAGCCAGGAAACAGTCACAGATAGTATTTGTAGCCGTGGCACATACAAGGTTCAATAAATAATGTTTGTTAACTAAACACTCAGCAGAACAAAACAATAGGATAAAGGGTACTGTTAAACTGATTTTCATTCAAGATACATCAACACTGTTAATCCATGGTAAAAGTGGGTGTTTTTACAATAATTTCCTCCAAATGCTTCATGTGACAAGACACATTTGCAACATATATCTACACTTGCACACATGGTATTAAGGATAGTATATGCTACACACTAGTTGAGGCAGCATTCATAACGACCGTGTCGATTGGGTATCCCGCTGCGGAAGTGCACTTACAGAACCACTGACTCAAATGTCCACAAAATTTCAGGAATACACCAGGACTATTTGAAAATAGCCCAAACGTGCTCTGACCTTGCCCCGACCTTGGTCCCCAGATTTTGTTTTTGAATGCCCTGAACAAGCATTCAAATTAACCCTCAGCGGAACACCGGCTCAGTTTGCCGGTGTTGTCACTGAAAGGTCATTTGAACGGCAAGGTCATCTAGCCCACATTGCTAAAACATGGACACGAGGAAGGTTGCATAAAAATGTAGGTCGGGACTCCTTAAAGAGCTGTGTGCAGATGCGCATTTTAAAGCGATACCCACACAAGACACATACAAAATATTGCACTACAATTCATATATAAGTGTCCGCTTATCCTCGCTACACGGAGACGACGCCCGCTCGACGAGAGACGGACAGGTGAGCAGACCAGACAACAGGTATATATCGGCGAGCCGCATCACTCGATCACAGACACGCTGAGCACGATCGCGCCATCACCGTCACGTGGGGCGACACGTGGTTTCGGAGCGACACATGACGGGCGGGCGAAAGGCCACAGCGCGCGCATAGATGCCTCGCGCATGCACGCACCTCACCTGCAAGGCCGCAGGTACGTGCACAAAGAGGAAGCAGGTATGCGCGTGCATGCGGTTCTCTGCACTGACCCCTCTGTCCAGAGAATCGCATTACAGGAAGTGACGAGCTTACAAGGCAGAGCCTCGCCATGGATCTGCACGTGGTACGCAATGAGAAGTTAACAAGAATACATTCTCACAAACAGACACAAAAAGACTTGAGCGATGAAGCCAACTTTTTCCATCTATATAATTTCATTTTCGAAGGAAATAATAATCATTCAGTTGCAATATCAAAAGAAGGTACGAGTCAGCTGATTTTTCTTTGTACAACTTCTCACCAATACATATGCAAATTTAAGACAGCAAATAATTAACGGTCATTTCTTGAAAATGGTAAGATACTACACTTGGTCTCACAATTAATCGTTAATTCACCACACTACACAGAACTGTATGTAAACCTACATAAAGTACCTTCAAGTCAAGCAAGCATTCACCGAAATGTTCTTCAAGTTATGTCCACCAAGGGCAAATTCACAATCCATGCCAAAAAAAAGCTCCGTAATCCAGGTAGTAACTTATCATGAAATCTATTGCAGTCTTTTGTTCAATGCAACATCGAGCTTGCCGTTCCAAAGTGAAAAATGCCCATCCGCCTTTTAGAACAGTTATTTAACCCTCCACTGCCAGAGTACAGTATTCCACAATACAAGTGTTAATAAGTAATCCCCAACATGCTTCTCGTGTCAATTGTAGGTTTGCGAAGATGACCACGTGGTGGCCCACGAAGAACGCGGTCGCTGATTGGCTCCTTCTCCCACGAGTGGTGGCTGCTGACTGGTCGTCAGATGGAACTAGTTCCACAGGGAGGGCGATGAGTGTGCGGTAGGTAGGTAGGTATCCCCTCACATGGTCTCTATCTACGAAATGAGAGACAGATAGACGGACAGACAAGAAATGGGTAGTCTGTATATATTATCATACACCATGGTTCACCTGGTGGAGCGACACGGAGTCGCCGCACGCACTGAATTGAAGTCTTGAAGAAACGGCTGTGTGAACTAGCGTTCAGCGTCGTCGGTCAGTCAGTCAGGCCACGCTTGCATGTGAAGATACAGACTGCCGCTTTAAACGCGAGGACAGACCGCCAGGACTGCCGCTTTAAACGTGAGGACAGACCGCCGGTACAGAAAAGAAAAGCAACAGAACATCGATGGACCACGCACACAACTCTCTCCCTCCTTCCCCTCGTTCCGCACCACTGGCCACATACAGCTCAGTTCCAGATCTTCAGGAAGCTGTCCCAGGATCCCGTGGCGACCGCCATCCCGTCTTCTGTTACACCTAAACAGCTCACGCGGTTGTCATGGCCTGCTAATACACCTGCAAGAATGAAACGAGTTCGAGAGTCAACAATAAAAGTAATAATAATAATAATAATAATAATATAAATATAACCTAGTAATATAGTGTCCACAGGCGTTCAACATTATATCTGGTTAGGGAACAGTTCAACCTGATTACAGATATTTTGCTACAACTCGTTCAGCGAGCTCCTATTTTGTAAAATAATGGCGTGGTGTAGTGAAATGTAGTGCAGCCTGAACGCAGCCCTGATTTTGCTACAACTCATTCAGTGAGCTCCTACTTTGTAAAATAATGGCGTGGTGTAGTGAAATGTAGTGCAGCCTGAATGCAGCCCTGATGAGTGCGGAAAGCGTACCTGCTCGGTCTTGTTTGAGCACGTCCCATACATTGCAGTTAAAGTCATCATAACCTCCCAGGAGGAGGCGTCCGCTCTTGGAGAAGGCCACTGATGTGATACCACAGATGATGTTGTCGTGGGAGTACATTCCAACCTCCTGATCAGCTCGGATGTCAAACAGGCGACACGTGGCGTCATCTGACCCAGTGGCAAACGCATACCCATTCGGGAAATACTGAAAACATTGAGAAAATATTAAATATAATTCTTAAAAGATTCAGGCTAGAGTATATCCTTTTTAATTATTGAATTGGCACTTTACATCACAGAGGGAATATTTCACACATATGGGAATCATTTTGGAGCATCCGATACTGGTTAAGTCACAGCCTAAGTTTTTTTTGGGATATTTTCTTTTTTTCTTATAGCTTGAATTGGGCTTTACAGGTTCACTCATACAGGTTGGTTAGTTTAAATTCCCATCATTATAATTTAGCTTGGGACATAATTTCTATTGGTACATCAGGATATTGTGCATTTTAAGCTCGGGCTAGTACAAGTTTCTCTTGCCCAGGATGGACGCTTATCTGCATAATATCAAATTGTATGTCAAACAATGTATCTGAATTGAATGATAAGGCGACCAACTGACGAATTATTGAAAACATGTTTTGGGGCCAATAAAACACAGTTTCGCAAGGTTACATTTAAGATTTTGTTCAGACACGTTCCAAGGTTTGGAACGTGCCGAGATGGAGCAGTATCGTCGAGAATACAGGTGCATGTGTACTTACAGTAATTGCATTAATGTCAGACTCGTGGCCCGAGAATGTCTGCTTGCACATGCCGTCTCGGATATCCCACAGCTGGAACAGGAAACAGGAAACATGGACAAAAGTACAGGGACACACACTGGGCCACACGTGTCCAGCGCGATAATTAGAATCAGGAGCCACTTTCTAGACTATCTGCATCTTGTACCATTGCTTACGTATACAGCAAAAGAAGTCAAATATTTGGAGCATTAGTCTAGACTATAACATACACTGAGCCACTTTCTAAACTATCTGCATCTCATATTTCTGCTTATCCAGCAAAGAAGACGAACTTTTCGGAGTGTTATGTACAAAAAATAACTTCTCTAAATTTCCACTCTTTCTCTGGATACCTTTAGCATTGGCCACTTTATCTCAGTTATGGGACAAGTGCCAAGTTTTATCACTGCACGTGTTATGTACAAAAAAAATGCACGAATTCACTCTGCTGTTGGTAAACATTGAGCATACTTTACAAACAAAATACTCAGGTTATTGTGGTTTTTTGTGTGTGGTAATGTTGTCGATATTGCGAGCAGTGGCAGGTTGTCCTCACCTTTGCAGATGCATCGCATGCCCCAGACACGAATGTGCGCATGTCAGGAGCCAGGGAGAGACTCATCACATCGCCGGTATGGCCGGTAAACGAGGTGGTGTTCTGGCCTGTTTCTATATCCCATAATGCACTGCAACAAATAACCAGCAATTAGCAATAGATACAACATAACAATCATCCCTGAATGAAAAACATTTAAAAAAAGCCGAACACATAATTATTAGTTGTGTTTTTGGCAAACTGTCATACAATGAAACTTCTGGACCATGTTCCACCGAATAATCATGTACAAATAGGAAGTAATGATGTGCACAGTACTAATAGTGTTGTGTGGAACTACTGACAACAGGATTCTAAAGTATTACAAAGTATGAGTCAGTGTACTGGACACATTTTAACAAGGTTCCACAAAAGAATTGATCAATTAATTTGATACGGGCGTGAAAAATGGAACTGCAAAATTTAGGTGTGCAAAGAATGGCACATACAAACTTCAAGACTTTATAGGGAGTGAGATTATTTCGCCGTTCGCAACAAACTTTATATGGTCGATAGGACATTAAATCGGCCAGGGAACTCACCAAGTCATATCTCCCGAGCTTGTGACTATCTGGTTGTCGTCGAGGAATCGGCAGCAGGAGAGGTAGCCTGTATGTCCAGGCAGCTCTCTACTGACGCGGACATTGCCTTCCCGAGTTTTCAGACTGTATATGGAACAAATGTTGTCCAGTCCTCCGCATGCCACGTAGCTTCCAGACGGAGCGTAGGCACATGTCATCACCCAACTGGAGCGCAGTGGAATGGCATGAACCTGGAAAACACCCGAGTCGCAAACCGTCAGCATGAGGAGCCGCGGAGAAGCCCGGTTCCGAGGAACCGTGGAGACCATTCAGGACGTCTGGAGCTCACTTGGTAGACCGACAACTCTTACCCAACATACCTGGCTGTCACAAAGCCTTAGCTGTCCCAAAGCTTTTAGCTAGGGCTGATAAGTTCACAACATTTTGTAGAAGCAAATATTTAGAAAACTCCATGGACCCAATATATGGTGTAAATTACAAATGTTTCCAATTAAATTGGAGCGAGTAATTATGGAGTTTTACATCGCTGCGAGAATTTTTCGCCCATCAATGGAATTGGAAAATAATAACTACAACTAGCATGTAGGTAACATTTGCAGTAGTTTTTTTAATTGGGGCTTAGAGCTGCTTTCAAGATTCTTTCATTTATATTGCAGCTTGTCAGTTTAGGGCAGGAGGAAACCAGCAAACATCCGTAGCGTTGGATGTTGCAGTAAACCCGCGAGAACTGGCTGGTATGGACAGACTAAATTAAATGTAATGCCTACTCACAAATGATGAACTTTTGTACAGAACTAGTGAGTGATTATGGAGTTTTATCGTCGCTACAGGAATCTTTTGGCAATTTGCAATGACGTACAGAACTAGAAAGATTCCATAAATAGGACTAGAACGATTCCATAATTTTTTTTTTTTTTAAATTAAATATGTATTTACCATTGATAATTTAAACATTTAGCTTTCCAATGAGACTAATTTCCTATTGAGTTTTAGAAGAATTGCTTATTCTGCACTATCGGAAACTGGCCATGACAAAAAGCTCACAAGTTCTTCATAACAAGAGAGCTGACAAAGATGATATATATTGTAAATCATGAAATTAATGCGATCAGAATATGTTAATGCGAAAAATGCGACCACTGTTGTTGTTGTTGATTTGGGGTTTAAAGTCACTTTCTAGAATCTTTCACTAATATCATGACTTGTATTGTCACATTAATTGCTACGCATTAAAGGTAAGTACCAGGGGAGAAATGTTTGTAGACATGACCGTTCGCATTTTATTGGTGTCGCATTTACATCTAAAATCTAGGTTGCATTAAATTAGTGATGCATTAATTTTGTGATTTACAGTACAGTATGCATAAAAAATAAATCAATTGCGGTTGTGCCATTTTGTGCATGCATGCATGCGCTCTGAGTGGTGGTAGTGAGGCAGGCAGGAAGCATGTTCATATCCCCCTATCATATATCTATGTTCATAGCCCTCTTCATATATCCATGTATTCCCCTATTGTATATCTATGTTTATATCCCTTTTCATATATCCATGTATCCCCCTATCATATATCTATGTTCATATCCCTCTTCATATATCCACATATTCCCCCCCCCCCTATCATACAATATATCTATGTTCATATCCCCCTATGTTCATATCCTTCTTCATATATCCATGTATTCCCCCTATCATACATCTATGTTCATATCCCTCTTCATATATCCATGTAATCCCTATCATATATCTATGTTCATATCCCTCTTCATATATCCACATATTCCCCCTATCATACGATATATCTATGTTCATATCCCTCTTCATATATCTATGTATTCCCCTTATCATATATCTATGTTCATAGCCCTCTTCATATATCCACGTATTCCCCCCTATCTATCATACGGTATATCTATGTTCATATCCCTCTTCATATATCCACGTATTCCCCCGATCATATATCTATGTTCATAGCCCTCTTTATATATCCATGTATTCCCCCTATCATATATCTATGTTCATATCCCTCTTCATATATCCATGTATCCCTATCATATATCTATGTTCATATCCCTCTTCATATATCCATGTATTCCCCCTATCATATATCTAATCATCTTAATAGATGATGAAATAATGCTTTACATCACAGCTGGAATGTCTTCCCACTTTATAATAGAAATATAGTTAACAATTAGTTAATGTTTTACGTCGCTGTGGGAATATTTCACCCATACACGACGAGAAGTCTGCAATAGGAAACCTGCAAGCACAGACCAGTATGGGTGAACCAAGGACGATAACTGCATGTCACAATGTTCAGACATCCCATCACGCCATCGAAAGTGTCAATAGTGAGTGAATTATTGTTTTACGTCAGAGCGGGAATCTTTCACCCATACGCGACGAGATTGTTTCATAGCAAGTGAATTATTGTTTTACGTCACAGCGGGAATCTTTCACCCATATGCGACGAGATTTCTACACTAATAAGGACGCTTTCCCCCCAGGGTCTATCTACTCACTTCAGCTGGTTTATTATGTGGTGTAAAGTTGGGACTCCGTAATCCATTCCCCAGCTTGCTAGGAGGGTTGGCACTTGCTGAAACAGGAAGGACGAACAAAATTATCTCTCAAACATCTTATATATTTTGTTTAGTCTAGTGTTCATAACACTCTCATGAAACAAGTACCATGTGTGAATGGGTAATATTTAGTCAACATTAATTATTAACTGTAACAAAACTAGACACTGAGGTTATGTAACGTAAGATTTCATCTTAAACGCAAATTGAGTTCATCATAAAATTATACTTCAGAAAGGTTTCATAACCTCGGAGCTAGGAATATACTTTCTACGTTTTCAGTTCAAATTCTATTATATCAGGCCTCCAGACTAACATGTTGAGTTACTTGCCTGCAGAGCAAGTCAGGGCAAGTTGCAAAGGCGCAAAATGTTAAAAAGTAGGTTGCCGACAACGCAATTTAACTTGCCCCTGTAAGTCAGGCATGTTAGTCCAGAACCCTGTATATTGAACAGGGTTTGCCCTGACGCGTAAAATGAGCGAATTTGACCCACACTTTCGTGAAAATACGCACTCTAAGTTGTCAATATTAAACATTGTGTTAAATGCATAATGATGTATACTTTCTAAAGGGAACATTGATAAGTCGAACTACAGCTCAGCTGCCATCATACGATAAGCTAAGAATGAAATCAATATTAGTCATCAGTATCGCATTTGTTAGGAACAGTAGATCTACTGGAAAACCCTATGTGTAGACTATATAGTCCAAAGTATTGTCCAATCGTCATTGCTGCCTAGAGGGGTATGACTATTGTGATCACTGCATGCTACAGGCATGTGATTTCTCCGGTTTGGAACATGATAATGATGTTTTCCTGAACGAAAGAATAAATTGCATGCAACTCTATCATAATATATATAGGCTACTTCTATCTCTATATATATCAAGTACATGTACAATCATTTTATAATAATTTCATGACATGACAAAAATGTCAGCGTTGGGTTTTTTTCAACACCCAATCACATGCCTGATGCTATCACGAGCTGGTTAGTAATACATATGGCTTGATTTTATGTAAGATTGTTAATTTGTCATTGACTCCCCAAACCTCATGAATGACCACCACCAAAACATATTGGGGGTCATGATATGACTCCCAAAATTGACTGGCTAGGGCAATCCCCGATTGAAGAAAATAAAGTTTTAGATAAGCAAAAAAGTAATTATCCATAATGGTTGAAAAAGAAATAATCACAAAATTGTTGTACATCGTTTTGGCGAACCAGCATCTTCCTCGTCGTCAGAACTTGCTCGTCTTTTCTTGCTTCGCTGCGACGTGCTGGGGGTGGGCTCTGGAAATAACGAAAAATAAAACATATTATTCCAAGTCTATGATAAAAACATTCAATTATTGTTTAAATGTGCAGGTTAATAAAAAAAAAACATGGCTCAAGTTGCTTCTATTCCAATTTTAATGCAAGTAAAGAATGCAAGGAATAATATACATAACAACAGTGGTAAAATGATGACATGAAAATGATAATTCATAGTTTGGGTGTATCTTCATGAGTAATATGACTACTCACCAGGAGTTGCCTCCCTTGCTGCATCCTTGCCTTTCTTGGTTTTGCTATTAGGCATCTTGTCAGTTATGGAAATCTTTTGCCGAGGTGGCAAAAAGGGCTACAGTAGTGTAGCTGAAAAGAAAAAGGATTTGCTGTTTAGGACACGCCTGAATGTGATATTGGCTGCCTATGGGTTCCACCCCAAAGTCAGTACATCATTTGGGCTTTAAATTCTGAATATGGAAACCAATGAAATGTTAAAATAAATTAGTAGGAATCCATTGGAAAGATAGCTCCAGTCTCATTTAATATTTCTTGAAATGTACGTCACATCACAAAATTATTATTTTTTAAAGACAGAATTGCTTTCTAACTTATTTCATTGTATCATAGGTTTATCAACATTCATGTATAAACCTGCAAGCTCTGAATATGTCAAACCAATATAATAATTGTATCACCAACAATCCTTCCATTCACTTCATACATGTAGGCGTGCGTATATGTGTGTGCATCATGCACATGTGTGCACGCATGCTAGTGCCTGTTTAGTATGCCTACCTGTTATTAACAAATAATTTTAAAATGGGACAAGAATCAACGACAAAATTGATGACAACTGAACGATAATGATGTTCCAACTTCCACAGTTACTCTAGGTAGTAATTGAAAATTCCCCATATGGTATATGACCAAAGAATACATAATTTTCCCAACATGACTATTCAACTGCATAGTGCTCTTGCTTGCAAACAAACACTTAAACGCCAGTATTACGACCTTAATTTAAATCAAATTGGGATATATTTTGTAAGAAATAAACAAAAACATGTGTCAAACAAAAATCAATCCATTTTACAAATATGACAGCGACATGGCACTTGCGTAGTCAGCAAATAAACACGACTTTACCATTTTACACAATCGTAACCTTGACACAATAAATAAATACAATCAAAATAGAAGTGAATGTATATTGCTAAGTCAACACAACAATTCAATACATTGATGATTTGGTAACAGAAAAGGTCCTGTTCAGTTGTATTTACATCACGATCGTAGAAAACGTGTAAACATAAACCCATCTGCTCTTGCGGGTCAACCTAATTACGTATTCATGACAAGAATACCGCCCCTTCCTTCAGTCTCACCTCTGTGAACATTAGTTATTACGTATCTATAAAGTCTCTTCTTTCAACATAATGACATAGGAATTATTTAATCATTGCCGAAGTTAGGAAAAGCGGGAAAGTTGTTATGCCACTCATTTGGCGCCATCATGGCGAAATTTTCAGTCAAAACTAGGTCACATGTTCTTCTCGCGATATAATTCGAGACCATAAAGCAAAGCTAGTTTGACTTTATTTAGTTTCGTATTCATGGTTTTGAGATCTTTATTTATCATAAATAATCTAATATTTATAGAAAAGAAAATGTTCCAGTAAATAGATATATTTCCTGTACATGTATTCATAATAGTGAACTAATTCCTAGGTGATTATTGAAAGAAAAAGCTTTGTAGTCGTTACTCTTAGTCTTATTCTTCCGTACATTTCGTGATGCAGAATCAAATTACTTCGAAATATTCGAAAACGGATGATTTCCAATTTTCGTAAATTCTAAAAATTCGAACAGCCGCAAATCTAATTATTTTAGAGCGTACGAATAATTA
>JAVCKZ010073943.1:0-27130 GCA_034780755.1 Lepetodrilus elevatus
CTTCTTCTTCTTCTTCTTCTTCTTCTTCTTCTTCTTCTTCTTCTTCTTCTTCTTCTTCTTCTTCTTCTTCTACTACTACTACTACTACTACTACTACTTCTTCTTCTTCTTCTTCTTCGTCTTCTTCTTCTTTCTTCCTTCTTCTTTCTTCTTCTTCTTCTTCTACGACGACGACGACGACTACTACTACTACCATTACTACTACTACTACTACTACTACTACTACTACTACTACTACCATTACTACTACTATTACAACTACTACTCTTCACTACTACTTGTTCTTGTTCTTCTTCGTCGCAAATGTGTGAAAGATTCCCGCAGCGACGTTAAACTCCATATTCACTCACTCACTCACTCACTCTTCTTCTTCTTCTTCTTAAATAACGTATACTGTACAGATAGACCTGAGAATATAATAACTACACTGTAGTATAATTTGCCGTAAGCATTTAAATGTAGCGACAAGGGAGCCAACCCTTCTTCCATACTGATCCCATTTTAGTAATGATAATGTAATCATACGTAGGAAAGTGAAGCTTATTTCATTCGTATTATTTAGCGATCCAGCTTTTCAAAATAACCTTAATGCTTAACATTATATTAGTCGTAAACTTAACGAAGCTCATTATATAGTGTAGCCATTCGTAACGTAAACAAAGTTGGTATTGCTTTCCTTGATAAAACAAATAGTACTACTTCCAATCGATTCTTTAACATCCAACAGTTTATAACTTTTCTCTACGTACTTTAGTAATGCTTATACCTATGGGAAACAAGTACATATAATTTAATATCAGTTATATTTCCAACTAAGTATGAACATTAATATATCCACATTGGTTTTGAAAACTGATACTAAGCATAAACCATATGCATTCAATGGGTGTAATATACGCGGGGCTCAGAACCGAACACATCTTTATATACGGTTAATGCTAAACCGACTTTGGAGGAATACGAAACGATAATAAGATTACGAAAACGTAAATGGAAAGTTTCATTCAGTATTACAGACGTGGTAGTGATTAACACGGCTAGGAGATCACGGTCCTTTAGAAGCTGGTGGCGCTTCACACAGTTACACGTGGATAGCTTGACGTGGTAACAGAGTGACATTGTTCGCTGACAGCATACTTTAATTATTGCAGCGCCCCAGGCCGCTTACATGGAATTGGACGTTTTTCATATATGTTTAATTTTTAAGATATGTGTTAGTAGATGCATATGTAGGTTACAACATCCAATTATCGTACTAGTGTGCTACCTTTACAAGCTCAAATAGCCTCCAGCTAGCTGCTTCTTTCATTCAATATATTATTAAAAAACAATACCGGAGTTACGATATTTTCATTCACAGTTATACCTATTTCAAATTGATTTTTAAAAGTGCTATATTGTTTGTCATGATTTTGCATTCATGTATGTCACATGTACTTGATTCGACACATCTTCTTGCCTCAACATTAGACCTGGTGATAAATACAGGTTTCAAATATAGCATTAGCTCTTCCGGGTTATAAAGTTCTTATCTGCATGACTGAGTAACCTGACGGATTTGGTCTTTTATGAATGAGTAAAAATCCGTATATAAATTGACGGTCTGGAGCCTGGCTTGTTCACTGTCGGGAGCGCACCACGCGCGGACGTGAAAGTAGACAACCACCGCGTGACGGAGGTGATGATTGGCTAACGAAATAATTACCTAGATTCCTCATTATATATCGACAGGATCTGTTCCAACCTTCGCTTGCATCCTTCTGGCATAGCTCGTGCACATTGAAGCACGCTGTAGAAATGTGTGGAACCTCCGTGTGTTATTTAATATAAATCTTTCAGAAAACGTAAGAACGGTAATACATAATATAATTTTTCATTTGCGAAAGGTTTGCTAAGGAAGAGTACAGGTCTTCGTTATTGTGTCTATATATTGTTAAAGTGAGCAATGCAGATACCACACAATTAACGAACAGTAACAAAATTATACATAAAATGACTACACATATCTTGGAATAGATTCCATTGTTACTCGTACGTCATGCACTCTTAAAAGCAGTGTAACACCGTGGAATTCATGTCAAAGCTTGCCGTTAATAATAATAATTATTATTATAATAGGATTATTATTCCGTAGATTTGTAAATTAATAGTATTAGACTGACAGTTGAATCCATACAGACCTTGAACAATTGCTTTAATTACTAACATAGCATTTACGTTTCTACAAAGTCTCAGATTATGTTCTTTCTCTGATTGTGCAAACAAGTAAATTCAAATTCTTATGAATACATATATAATCAGATTTTCAAATCACACCTACATCTTACTTTTCGAAGACGCATGATGATATAAAACAATCGTTCTAAAACTGAACTCGATTTCTTCTCACGATTTGAGAATTAGTGATACATTAATGCGTTCAGATAGTTTTAGTATGTCGTACAGAATAAAACATTGAAAGTTGAAATGGTATTTACAATTTTTAGGGTATTTTTGTGAAAATAAAATTGACATGAATAAGCATTAACCCGAATGTTTACACTATTATCGCTCGTGTTGTTATACATCTTCTCCGTACTCCGTCTAATATTGAGCAGACTCACAAAACAGTTCAATTGTAACTATTTTTCTTTCCCGATATATATTACACTTTATTGATGATATGTAATGATTGAATGAAACTACTCTCACCTAAGCTATAATTGGAACCGTTTATTTTTACTTGAATGGATGGTCGATTATCGCAATTGTTTTTCCCCGTCGATAGGTGGCAGTTACGACAATGAGTGGGAGTATGGAAGCCCGGTTAGGCTATTCCGATTGTAGTGCATCGATTGCAAACTGGCACCTAATACATTGCCTACAACAAACAAATGTACATACTCGTATCTGTAAATACATATATTATATGTATTTTTGTCAATCGATACATTCTAAATGAAGATAGATTTAAATAGTATAGATACCGTTTATTTCTTCTACTTTTATTTTCTTCTGTAAACGTCAATTGATACATTCTAAATGAAGATGGAGTTAGATAGTATAGATACTGTTTATTTATTCTACTTTTGTTTTCTTCTGTAAACGTCAATTAAATATGTTAGATTATGGATACAGTTTATTTCTTCCATTATTCATACGTGTAATTAAACGAATATGTGTGTAGGTGTTCAAAGTATATATTATAATATATTGTGTTGTCACTCAGGTACACGGGAGCCATATATGAACACCTTGGAGGAAGTGATGACGAACACATCTACAGAGTAATAAACGTACTCAGAGATGAGTATTCAAAGCCGATACCACCCAGTAATGCGGTGAACCATGAATATGTCCCGGTCGACATACCATAGTTCAAGTCCGCATCAAGAGATTCTATATTATGGTTAATCGTAAACACTCATGTTAGACTAGTAATCAATTTACGAGCTTAATCCATAAAGCATGCTAATAGTGACGAGGGCTTTAGCAATTATTCTATCGCTACCTTGCACCGGATACAAGCAAATGACGTCACGCACTCTATTTTCCTCCGACTCGCCTGATGGTTGGGTTGATTACTTCACAAGCTGGCATTCTGAAGTGGACATTTCCTATACGGCAGAAATCTCCTACGTAATCGACACTTAAAGGTATCAATGCGGCGAATTATTGCGCTATTAATACTGGAAGTAGCTGATGTTTACTGTCGGACTGCTCATGATACATAACTCAATTTGGATATGTTATTAAAGTTTGCGGAATTAACTGCGCTACAATTGTATTAAAGTAGGTTTTCCGATAATTATTCCTACTTAATGCGCGGATTAATGTGAAATCCTGATCTGGACATACGTCTCCAGGCGTGCTTATCTTCCGTCTCAGCTCACTTTAAAGAGCAGTTACGTGTTTGAAAATATTTTCCGTATGGCTAAAATCAGGCGCGTGGGTTTGTGATTTGATTTAAAGATGAATTGATACGTCGATGTGAGTGGGAGTAAAATAATATGAACAGTTTATTTCCAGCTCTCAGAGCTTGTCCATGCCATGTCAATAAATTCTACTCCAATGAAAGCAGATGTAATAGTTGTTGTCCCTGTAATTGGACATAATAGAAAAGCTATATCCAGAGACTGGAATAAGAAGATAATTGGGAAGAACTATTGACAATGCCAATTTTAGTGCCCAGAAACTCTGATAAATCTGGTAATTGAAATAAAATGCTGAAAATAGTGCACACGCGTGGGAGTGATTTATACAGAACTAAATATCAGAACATGCACATCTGATTTGATAGTCATTAGATAGCCAAACATCAGAACTTGCACACGCGGGGAAATCGAATAGTTAGATGATCAAACTTCAGAACTTCTACACGTGGGAATTAGTTTGTACATCATAGAGATATAACTCAGACATAAAACAACACACACCAAATTAAATCAACAACATCAAGCGACAGAACGTAACACTTGAAGCAATAAACGGCAGTTATGTACAGTACATGTGCATCTGAGCGACTGAAAAAGAAAAAGGCACTAAAAACAATGTACAATGAGGTAAAAAGGCTTTAAGAAGAGCAGTAATACTGAATCAAACATAGATAATAATATAAATTACAAAGTTACAGGACTGTAAACATGATTGTACAAATACTCTTTATGTACAGACGCGGTATAATAATATCTATGTATTTCTTTGATATCATTGCAAGGTAAGCTTACTATTGATTTGATATAATTACACGACAAGTCTACTATTGGTTTGATATTATTACACGACAATTATACTATTGGTTTAATATCATTACACGACAAGTATACTATTGGTTTGATATCATTACACAACAAGTCTACTATTGGTTTGATATAATTGCACAACAAGTCTACTATTGGTTTGATATCATTACACAACAAGTCTACTATTGGTTTGATATCATTACACGACAAGTCTATTATTGGTTTGATATCATTACACAACAAGTCTACTATTGATTTGATACCATTGCACGACAAGTCTACTATTGGTTTAATATAAATGCATAACCAGTCTGCTTGATGTGTCTTGAATTGTTGTACGGAGTTACTGTTTAGAAATCGTAAATGTGAATGATTTGTACAAATTCCTCTTCTGTACAGACGGCAAATACTGAACCGTGGAGGCAACCGGATGTACGGTATGGTGGCACCTCCATCAGGGCAAACGTCACCAAGGTCATTCATAGGGCGCCACAGGTGACTGTCAACGATAACCTTAGACACTAATATATTCAATGCGAGTGTGTTGCGCAAGTGGAGATCACAGTCCCAATTTGAATTTTAAGATAAAAATGCACCGACATTGCCACGTATAAGACATTAAACGCTGTTCTCTACGTCCAGATGCTGCGCGACGTGACTGCCCGTAGACGGAAGAGGAATGATGTCTACGGACGGAGGCCAATCACCCGCAAAACTGGTCCCAAGGTCCATGCATTAAACGCCAGGATACCAGGTTCTCGAAGCTTACTTTTGGCGAGACTTGTTTTTCTTTCAGCTCGTCATCTGCTCCGCGCAGGATATAAGGCAGTTAACCCTAACAGCGGAAATTCTTCCCGCAGAGTTCTGCCCGTGACTGCGAACTGTACGTAAGCACTTGGGAGTTACGACCAGTAGGTGTCGCTATCTGCTAACTTCTAGACATAGACGTCTTTGTTCGCTTATCAGATACGTGTAGTAATCCGTATGAGAGAGAAGGATTATGGCGCGGTGGAACAGATTTGAAGCCGAGTGGAATCAGCTTTATAAAACATCATAAAGTGCCTACTCAAAACCATAGCACAATAACAGTATTTATAGTATAGGTTACGCATTGGGTTAGAGCGTACGATGACAATAAGTCGTTTCACTCTTATATCTTTAATGCATTCCGACATGGTTCGTATCAAACCCCTGTTTACACATAGCCGGGTATTGGAGCATAGTGTTGTGGTTTGAGAGTAACAAACGACCTATTGTCGTCAGTAAGGGATATGTGCCAAAATCCTTTCAAAAGCAAATCGCTTATAAGTGCCACTCGTCTTTCTAAACCACGCTTATACCTGACGATAGTTTGATGATATATGTCCTATAGCAATAGCCGCATTGTTCTAGTATTACCGCATAAGAGGGGTTTGTTCATTGTAGTACTATGTGGATAGCAAACTGTGATTGACAAGGGAATACTATTTTGTCTGCGACGTATAAAGAACTACTGTAGTGGTGTTGCGGTTCACATGAAGGTAGAAAAAAACAACATATTGGCACAACACACCTGCGCATTGATCGTATATTGTAATACATGTCAAACCATCCACTGTTCGAGGAGAAATACTGACCTAGATTGTAACTGGATATGATATACTCACACTCACGAAGGGACGGACACTTCATGTGAAAGACGTATGTCGTACGATATGGACTATTGACACTACTACAGACGAGTCGTTGTATGATATAAATCACATATTGGCCCCTAATCTACGAAACAAGATACCAAATATATAGTGTTCGTGGGACAGTGTTCGTGATGGCCATCAGCAACTTGCATTATTGAACATATTCTCATCTCTAGAAAACTATAAATCATTGTGCTAACAACGATTTATAGTTTTGAGCCATCGTCTATGTCATACTAATTGAACTTATTTAAGGAACGTGTGTTTATTTGTAAATGTTTCTCTGTCGATGACACAAACTTTCTAAGCTTCCAAGTAAAATATAATACACGGAATACACAAAGTAATTAATGATATTACATTAAATAGATTTACGTGGTAAAAACCCCGACAAAACATCTTAAATATTTTGATATTTATATTAAACATCCATTATTCGCCCGTTTTCACGATGATTTCAGGTTAGACAACACGATGAAGGGTAATCGATACATGTGCGCGTGCTGAGGTTTCCTCTCTATACAACATTCTACAGGAAATACCATCCAGCTTATCCAGAGAATGTTTGGCAGCGGGTCTTTGTTTGGTTCCTTGTGTCCCTTGCCAGACCCAGGCATTCGAGGGCTGCTGACATTATTATGTCGATACAGTTTAACCCCTTCTGAGGACGCGTTGAGCTTCTTTCAGCTAAACCGACATAGATTATCCAAATCTAAAAACTTTATTTTCTTTTGGATGCCGTTATGTGTACAGTATAAGAAAAACAACAACACATCAACATCGGAATAAATCACGATGAAGAACATAAATGAAAAACACGTACATCGAAAAGCACACCAAAATGTCTTCACGTTGTCACTATGGAATGTTTTCGCTAAAATATGTACAGAGTTAATCTTTCCAAGAAAAATATTATCCTGAAAGAGTATGTAGATCCATTACAATAACTCATGCGACGACAGATCTCGCCGATATCGTAAATCAGCGATGACCAAAACATGCCCAGTGTCTTGTGAATGACGGGATTCAGCAGTCGGTATCGCCATCGACCGGCTCCACGGCTTAACCCTGGAATGCCCGAGAGAACCTTAAGCAAAGTGTCACTGTTTCCCGACACTCACCTGCCAGTGAGCCCTGTGTGGACAGAGATTCCACATTCTTGACCAGAGACCAACTATTCCAGGTATTTCATTCACACATTTTTATTGCCGACCGAGACCCATTCACATCATTCGCCATTGAGAAAGTTATGGTTACGTATACATCTTTATATGTTATTAATGTCCACATGTCTTCGTGGTCATAAGTCACCACTTGCTGTATGTCATCGTAGTTTTGTTCGCAATGACAGAGGCCGGTTTCGTGTAGAATAATTACGTCAGTCGTGTTGTTAATGAATTACAAAATGTTTTCGATTATGTATTTCCAGAACAAATATATACGTAAATAAAATTATGTTTTTTGTTAACGTATATAATTATTCTTTCCAAGGAATCCGTACTGTTTGTATATAACATATTATATACTTGAATGTATTAGTTTATATATGTGGCATTGGTCACGTTATTAGATGTATAGCATGTTTATTTCCATGGAGTTGTTATTTAAGAAATATTTAAAGAGTCCACATGATTTCAGTGACCACTCGATGATTAACGACATAATTGTACTTCCTGGCGGTTTGGAGGAACTGCCTCTCTTTTTCAACTACGTGGTACAGGAACCACCACAGAATTGATGGACATTTGGATGTCCTACACGTTACTTTTATATAAGTTATAGTTAACGGTCCTAAACCCTATCCTGTCCTAAACCCTATCCTCACCAGTTCGCATATCCTCGAAACAGAACAATATGCCTACTACGAGTGTTGAGGATAGAGTACTACGAGTGTTGAGGATAGAATACTACGAGTGTTGAGGATAGAATACTACGAGTGTTGAGGATAGAATACTACGAGTGTTGAGGATAGAGTACTACGAGTGTTGAGGATAAAGTACTACGAGTGTTGAGGATAGAATACTACGAGTGTTGAGGATAGAGTACTATGAGTGTTGAGGATAAAGTACTAGCCATCATAATTGTCTTAACAAATTGCAAACATCTCGTCACCACGATGAAACCAATAAGTTATGAACAATCATATTCTTCACTTTTATTTGTTCCTGATGCAGCTAAGAATAAGGGTAAGTGGTGTTACTGTTGCCATAACGTTGTTTTCTAACCCCATTCATAGACTTTAAGGAATGCAATGGCCGTTTCCAATAGACGCTACTTTTTTAAAGGGAAATGGCGGTCGATATTCTCGTTGTGTGCCAATGTATGCTTACGAGATTGCCGCTGTCATTACGAGGGGTCGGTATTTGAAGCATCCACACAAGCCTGTGCTAATCTGTCCAGCAGTATTTTCTCCAAACATTATGACGACGAAATTTCCTCCCGTATCAGTTACTTCCCTTTGCGTTAGGTCGTTCCATAAGGCAGCATGTCTTCTTAAAACAAAAGTAAATTCAATTGACAATGACAGATTAGTTCTAGTGTAGGCCTAGTAAATAGCAATATTATATGTATTAATAGTGATAATATAGTTTTTTGTGTTTCCAGAATAAGGAAGAATGCTACACGTGTAGCCCCAGTAAACCGTAGGGAAATATTTCCTCTTGACAATATTAATTTATAGATTTACAATGTCCATATACACCTCCAACGTTTCTGCCTACTGTCCTTCCTTTTATCCGTGTTTACCCCCATCTTTATGGTTTGGGATGCTGTTATCCATATATGATTGTGAACTTAAGACATGAGATCCATTAATTTACCTGCCATGACAAATTAATTGTCAAATATTAATATAAGTTAAAGTACATGCTAAGATAAAGTACCACATCATTCATGTGCATGCGTAATTATACCCGTTTTAAAATTTTGTAACGAGGCACGGCCGTCTATTCTATTCAGGCCAAATGTTGACATTGGAATGCCACGTTTACCAACGGTAATCCAATTGTAACGGGGCATGTGGCAACCTTTAAGAAACAATATTTAAACCCTCTTTTGGCATGTGTTCGGCGCAGCTGCCATACCGCGCGCCGGCCGCTGAAGTTTGAACATCTCGATCCGGCAGGTGGCACAACAGGTCTCTGACACTTGCACTGTTGTGGCATTGACGGCGGACCAGGTAGTGTCAATGTGCGGAGGATGTTTGTGGAATGTTACATTGATCGCCGGTGTCAATCGGTCGTTACAAACCAAAACAGACAACTGGATATCATGTCTTCAGTTCACAGTCATATGGGTTGGAAACCAGAAAACACTACATGCGTGATTGGTCATATATATCACTATATCACAGATTCAATTAATCTTGACTTGTACAGAACATTCGTTAGGGGATAAAGGTCTACTGTTTAGAATGTAGAGGCATCAATCGTGAACTGATAGCTTCTAAATTGAATTGAACACCGAAGGCGCAGCGTGAGATTAATTTCAAAAGTTAGAAGCTATCAATTGAACATTGATACCTCTAAAGTCCTAACAGTAGTGCCTATTTCATAACTACAAAAACTTTCAAATTCCACCGGAGTATATTTTTCTAAAATCGGCAGTGTTTCATCATTAATCGCGAATCAACGGTGCCTGATTTCGTGGGCGTGTCGTATTTTGACCAATCGTTGTAGGTTATTCATACAAGTCATGTTAGATCAGATATTGTTTTTGTTTGTTTCAATTAGATACTAAACTAGTGCCCATTGAAGTATTCTCGTAACCTACATTATAGTTAATTAACCTCAACGGTTAGTTAATTAGGTAATGTTGTACGTATTTCTCACAATTGTATGAGCTTCACTAATTAATTTAACGTCAATTATTCGCTGCGAGATTATGATACCTTCTGAGTACGATTTCATCCTCAAGCTCAAATGTTACAAGGGGATTTGTGAACACAACTTTAAGTTGAGCATGAAATCGTACACAAGAAAGATTCGTAATCTCAGGGCCCGAGTAGCTGAGAGATAGATGATCGGACGTCCGAGGCAATGATCACGTGCTCCACTGGATTCGCCATCAAGGCTAATTTCGACATTATTCCTAGTTAATGCATCACTATCTGCACTAGGTCTCGTTGCAACCACAGCCACTATCGTACATGTTGTTCAGTCTGTAGTTATATCCAGACATATGAAGAGGGAGGACATCTTGACATGTTCGGATAACGTCATGTCAACAACCGGAAAGGTTATCGCCGCCATCTTGTGAAGTCGACAAGGGTCATGTCAGAGAGCGGACCTGTGACACTGACAACGGAAGTGACGTGTCATGACAGGCGTGGTATCAGGTGTTAATCTAGAGGGCCTGTTCCGGTGATAGTGCTGAAAGAACTGGAAGTTTAAAAAAAAACCAAATATACAATACTACGAGTACTATATACAGAACACATGTATACATTCATAGCAATTCACAAGTATGGAATAGTGTATGCATTTGAACGCTTCTCCAGTCAGAAGCTATATTAATCTGTCTAGGGAACCTCGTAATATCACGTGTTATATGTTTAAAGACATAAAACATGTACATGTACATGTCTATCTTGGTGTCTTAAGATTTCATCTTGCAGTATTAGGTTATCCTCCAAGCAACCATCATGTTAACATAATAGCTGTACCAATCACAAATAATTAGTACGTTAAATAACTGTGGCATTGCAAAAACATATATTGTGTGAACATATTAAAAATAAAAGAATACGTTTTCAAAACAAACATTTAACGATGTTACGGTGAGCAGCTTATGCATCTATTCAACTGGGTCAACATAGGAAAGAGTGCAGATGCACGACATTAAACCATTCAACAGACCCGTCCAGATTGAAATCACTACAATATGTATTTACTACACAAAACTCCGATGTGTTCGCCCAGAGGCTAAAAATGAAACGTAGGCTGACATGTATTATGTAAATTATGTGCATACATCGCGCGCGTACACTACTTCCGGGCTTTCCCTCATGTCGTTTCCTCCCAGTCACTCTTCGTACTAATACTAGCGATATTTCATGACAGGAAGCAACAAACAGGTTTCTAGCCATGCAATGGAATGATGCACTTTAGGTCTAACACTCTAAGAAAGAACACTGATAAAAAACACGGGAAGCAATCATTAAGGTAATTATTGTTTGACCTACACGAAATAACCAGGGGGTCTATTCTCGAAACATTCTTACGAACTTCTTACCCTAAGATCAGTTCTTAGCCATACTATAAGAATAGTTAAGATTGTCGTACGATTATAAAGAATGTTTCGCGAATAGGCCCCCTGATTAATTCCTCAAGGAATAAAGCATTAGACACCATTAACCTCTGACCTTACCAAACACCACACTTAGGGGAGGCCCCTGTATGTCCAGAGCCAGCAAACCACGGACCAGCTAGAGCTGTTAAGACGTGTGTAAGTTGTTATTGGGTGGACATCATCTGTGATTCTGACATGTGTAATGATCAACCGTTTGTTAGGGAGTCAAGTTTGCCAACGGAAAGAAATTGCTTGAATCGGGCGCTCTGTCTATTTAATGCAAAAATCGACGGTGTTTTTGCCTGGCGCCTTACCCCCCGCGAGACACAAATGTACTTGCTGGAAACTACGTTGACTTCCCCAATTGACATCCGTCTGACTCTGACTTGAAGACGGTAGTGTGGTAGTGTGGTAGTGTGGTAGTGTGGTAGTGTAGTAGTGTGGTAATGTGGTAGTGTGATGGTAGCCTGGTAGGTATATAGCATACTGCCTTCAGACACTCTCCCAGACTTGAAAGAAGTAATTCATACTTTCCTCACTATCTCGAAATGTATTGCTGTTCTTCTTTGACGTACATTAAGTTACGTCCCCGGTCAATTTACAACGGCAATTTCACGGTTGACGTCCCTAGTGCATACATAGGCCCAAGGAGGTGAATATTCAACATGGTATTGAGCAATTGCAAGCATAAGCTGAGAAGAAAATACATAACTTCATCTTCTACCTAGTAAATTCCATACTGGAGAAATATACAAAGAGAGAGAGATATATAATATACAGGAGAGCGAGAGAGAGAGAGAGAGAGAGAGAGAGAGAGAGAGAGAGAGAGAGAGAGAGAGAGAGAGAGAGAGATAGGGGGAGTTATACAGTAAAGTGAAAAATATTAGTGTCTGTTGAAAACACTAATTATAACTTTCTCTTCGATTTAAGTTAGGACTTGAGTTAATAAGATTGTCACACAACCGCGTGTCTACCTTCTAAACCCTACCTATTTACAGACAGATCGTTGATATTTACCAATACCCCCAAGTAACGTAGAACAGCTGCAGACACTGCCATGGCCATTCATTCATTTCATCACATATATTTTGAAGTGATCTTACAAAACCATAAGGATCCCTGTATGACATCGTGTATTTTGTTTCATTAGCTAGGCCTACACGGCAAATCTTATTGAATGGCCAAGCCTTGGCGAAGTAGGGGTAAGGTAAGGTGTCACCCTGGCTGTATGTCATTCGACGTGTGAGTATTGTTGGCAGGTGTCACAATGTCCAGTGCAGATATTGCCTTCTCTCGGCAGTCCAGAGTGACACATATACAAGGCAAGTATCCCCTCGCTCAATAACTGTCACCCATAACACACAGAGGCTCGTTTTTCCCTTTCACGAATACATCGTCGGGTAAAGACGACGAAGGATATGTATTTCATATACTTTCAGATAATATGATAAATTCTTATTGCATTGAGGCCTTCGTGGATGAGATTACAATGTGATTCCTGTTCTGAAATGTTTCGGGGAAAATATAAGGCGAATTACTTCAGGGACTGACGTTGATTCTGTTGGTTTAAGAATGCTTTGAGAAACGTCCCTAGATGTCACAGCATAGCACAAGTCACCTGGCTGAATTATTCTCTAGTTTCTCTTAACCGTGACTACAACTTGACAACAGGCAAATAGAACATACCTTTCAACCTTCTAATGTCAGTGTTTGATAAGCAATATTTGATATACATATTATGCTGGAAGAGGAACGTATTATTTTTCATGGTTTGGACGATGGGCTTTAGTGGCATTTATTCAAGGTCTGAACATGGTAGATATTGTTCATTTGAAGCCTCTGGTAAACGAGCTCATAGTAAAATAACAGTAAGATTTATTTACAAGTGAATAAATGTTCTGGTGCCAGTTGCATGACGCTCTTGTAATGCTACAATATTTGTAACTGGGCTCCCGCCACAATAGAAAGCGTTGACTTTACACTATAATAATTGTAGCCTACAAGACCGTCGTGTAACGGGCACCAGTTCTATTCGATTCTCATGTGAATATTTTCATGTAATTCCATGAATCGCTGAAGAGTCCTACCAGTCATACTTCAGAATTATTTGTTGAAAATCTGAGCCATTACTTAATATTTATTATCAAGTAATATTAGGACAAATTACTGTATTTATATATAATTACGTACACTAGATTACCTTGTCTTCCATGTATATGCAGTTGTAATTGTAATGACTGAGTAGTGGTACATCGGAAGTCGTCAAGTCTATCTTCTGGGAGAATACTAGAATATAATTAACAACCCCTAAATGCATACTAAAATATACTATACTCTAAATTTAGTTAACATAGTGAATAATATCGCATACATATGTAATATCGCCAAGGGATAACCCAGAATAACAATGCGTTATAGTCTAGACGAGGCAACGTAAAAGGACATTACATGTGAAACTGCTCGTAATGCAACCGAGCAAACTATCTGTACTGTAGTGATTGATGATATGTGGATAGGAATAGAGTATCGCAGCCTGACTCGCAGCCATTATAATCACATACCCCGGATAAGCCATAATTTGGGGTCCGAAATAGTCATGGTCCGAATCAGCCAGGATGTAATCTGTACTCCATGACTTTACTCAACAAACCCAGAAGAATGATTAATTAATTTGGGTATCTCGAAGATATCTTCTCGAAGACTTCGTCCATAATTATATTTGGAATTGTTTTAGTATTTCGTAATGCTTTTGTAATTAAAATAACATGGATTTTCGGACAAATATGTTTTAAAATAAGACGTTGGGCGCCAATGTGACAACACCAGTTCGATCTTGGAATTCTAACCTTGTATAATTTCGTGCATATTTAATTAACATTGCTTATTGGGTGTATGCTATAGGTATGCCAAGCAAAAATACGAACAGTGGGCGCAGTTATGTTCATCCTGGATTTCAAGTTGCCCAGATGTCCTGCATTCCATCGAAGTAATTAGCCTAAGGGGTAACCCGTTCTGTCCGAGACCAGTATGGAAATGTTTATATCCCCGTGATCACACACGACTATATCTATGTGCATGTTGTTCTTATATATATAATAGATTCAATAGCATTGACACAGAATCGCAGAAACACAAGCAAATCAACACGCTTCAAATGAACACACAAGACGAAAGTTAAATTATGATATAGCTCTTCCAATGCTGGAGGCGACGATAGACTCCAATGCATCTTTCGTGATCGGCAAATAGACGAACCTCCTCTGGGGAATCGTATACGCGGAACGTAACATTTAATAATGATCGTGTTTACTTCGAAGTTCAATAAGTCCACGGAAATCTGTGTCAAATGCAGTGTTGACAACTGAACATGACCGGAAGTATCATGGCGGACGCCGCCCACGCATACCCAGGAGGCACATCCTAAGGCAACTATCTGATGATTAAGTTCTTATTTACCTTGGCATTGATATATTTAAAGTTAAGAAAAAAACACAGCCATATGAAAACATGTTAATTAATACGAGAAATAGATCTGTCTGGTTCATGTTTTCGTAAGCAAAATAATTGACATATTAGTGTAAATAATGAAGTAAATCTGGAGGTTAGGCCGAGTATGAATTTATAGATCTACTGGGATCTATTATTATACTGTCTGACGTATTTGTGTATGTGTTTATTAATAAATATATAAAAATACATTTCCGTGATCGAACCCAATGACCAATGGTTAAGTCTGCACTCACTTGACCTTCTGAACTCTCTAAGGAGTATACAACTTAGTGTCAACTAAAGTCTGGTTCATGATGAAACCAACGCGCGGTGAGGATTCACATTATTTGACCAGTATGATTCACTGTTAATTGACCAGTATGGTTTCTCGAAGCTCTCATATCCACTATGAGACCATAGCGCTCTCGTAAGTGCATGCTTCCCAGGTATTAGAGATGGCTACGAGAGTCCTTGTAGTCTCGTAGTAGATATGAGAGCTTCAAGAAACCATGCCATGGGTGTTATATTATTAGTTCAATCTTGGTGCCTATTTTCTTTCTATCCACCATTCTATCTGCTGACAATTGAGTTGTGTATGTCTTCATGTGTATATACATATCTTATGTACATAGTTGAATAATACAGTACTTTCCTGTACTCTCCGAACCTACTGGAGGGAATCAAGAGTATGTATTCATTCATTATAGAATACATCACAATCCGCGTTTCCATTTTTAGGCAATGTCGTATACGAATAATCCAGGCATCTGTTAATAGACCAAATGTACTAATTTGATACAACGGATGAGATATACACTTATTTAATCTCGGGAGTTATCCAATGATATCCATCATGGCCTGGCTCTCACAGGAATATAGACATCCATCAATGGGGCCGTACTTCTGGAGATGCGTCACCCTACAACGTCATCTGAATTGTCTATTTCGTCACATTTAGTGTCTGCCTTAAGACTGACGGATGGCATTGAAACCGGAGTCGAGCACTGCATTACAGTTGCACACCCTACGCAATCATTCACCTAAATTCCGGACGGTGTTACATTAGATACTAGTATCCACTTAGCGTCCATAGGTACGTTCTTGCCCTGGTTATTCGCCGCCATGTGGTGGGGGCGCTCTCGCTTGAGCGGCTACGGAGAGCTAGCGCCCTTGGGGAATGATTTATGAAGCCGTGTTATGATGAATGTTGATGACCGCTTAACCGTACGAGAGATCATCCTGGCTTTGTACTACAAATTGGTGGGATAATCACGATAGCCCGAGGAACAGTTAGCAGTGCGGCCCAGAGGACCCGTATATGTGTGTAGACTGTACTCATAGACCACTAGTACTGATACATGGTCTGACAATTGTTCTCGTGTCACTTTCACTGGTACTATTGTAAGGTCATGGTGTATGTGTGTAGACTGTACTCATAGACCACTAGTACTGATACATGGTCTGACAATTGTTCTCATGGCACTTTCACTGGTACTATTGTAAGGTCATGGTGTATGTGTGTAGACTGTACTCATAGACCACTACTCATGGTCTGACAATTGTTCTCGTAGCACTTTCACTGGTACTATTGTAAGGTCATGGTGTATGTGTGTAGACTGTACTCATAGACCACTAGTACTGATACACGGTCTGACAATTGTTGAGGATTGCACTCGTGGCACTTTCACTGGTACTGATGTAAGGTCATCTTGATTAGGTTGATGGCACTGTTTGATCTCGATGGTTGGTACTGACAGGAATGCGTGATCGATCCGATTGTAGAACCAGACAAGAGGTGTATTAGTCCACAGATACCATGTACCTACATGAAGAGATGTCAAATCAAGTTATAGAAGGGAGGGATGATAGTGAGAAGAATTGAGGGAGATAGATATATCAGAGAGAGAGAGAGAGAGATCTCAGAGAGAGAGAGAGAGAGAGAGTGAGGGAGAGAGAGAGAGAGAGAGAGAGAGAGGGAGAGAGAGAGAGAGAGGGAGAGTGAGATCAGCTAGGTCAGAGCTATGGGTAGTATGCGTGATTCCAACCAGGCATTACATTTCCACCTGTACTACAGGCTGTAGGATAAGCAGTTAAATTACCACTTCACGAAATCCAAACATGGACGGTGAATATATAATAGCACTATCTTTACATCTGCCATGAGCTGGTGATAACGAAAGGAAGTAGGAAATGTACAAAAATAACCAAAAGTAATTACAAAACAGATGTTCTTCATTTTTGATACTACAAAAAATGCGCATAATCTGTTGCCATAAATTCAAGTACTGGCTACTCCAATGTGGATTCCATAAATACATTACCAAATGACACGATCCTAAACTTCTGTATGAAAGAACTGTTCTGACGTGTTTAGTAGTGGAACTAGCATGTACGCCATAACTCTAAAACAAGGAGGCGAGTGGAAGAATTGAACCTTGTACACTGAACAAAGGTAATCCGAAGGAATGTCAGATCAATGTGGACTACTAGTATATTTATCCATGTGAAACAAACAGAGATGATGGTCCGTTAGATAACTATGATCTCGTGGGGAGGTTTGGATAATAAGATAAATATCAGTTAATGCCAGCTATTCTAAATCTTAATTATAACTGACCAATTTGCGCTACAAACAATACAAAGATGTTTAATTGTTTTGGTGATATTGCAAAACCGATATTTATAGAGATATCGTGAGGTAAGGAGAACTGACCGAATATTGTGGAGCGACCCGAAACAAAAGACAAGTGGACTGACCTGACCAAACAGACGTCTTTAGAATGGTTGGAGGCTTGAATAGATATAGCCCATGGGATATTATTAGAAGTTGATGTTGCGTGACTGTAGATTAGCGAGTATATCCAACAGGGCTATAGAACATGCTCATACATTCTGAAAGATATAAGAACATTTAACACACATAAACTTTATCCTTATCAAAGCGTGAGTCTATATATACACATTCTTCAATGTGTTTCAAAAATAATGGCCCCGTCATCCCTCTAACCATTACAGGCATGACCTTGCAGAAGATGGCAAAGCCATTCAAGTGTTTCGTTTGTGTTGATGTCCTTCTATCATGGTCTTCAGCCACATCTAACCCTACTGTCCCTGTGCTGGATGGTAGTCTGGATGACCACCGTAGAACTAGAGTTTGCCAAAGAAGCAGTGATGACATTGTCTGGTATGGAATTACCAGGGCCTCGTTGCTCAGAACAGTCGTGGCTACAGTTGATTGTAAGTAAAGGTTTAGGGATGCGCTACACGTATGAAGACCATTGCATGACGTACTTTTGTCGTTACAATACTAAAGGAATATGGTTAGCTAAAAATATTGTAGCGAAAAGGAGTGGAACGTGCAACAAGAGTTACATTTGTAGTATCAGATATTTTGATTTACGTTCAATTGTAGCTAGAACTATTCTGATAACCGGAGCCCAGAACTGAAGAGAATCCTCATTCCACTTTGACGAAAACCACATCGCCTCGAGGTCCAAAGCAAGAAAACACCATACATGTAATACAATGGTTGGACAGTATATAGCTCGGAGGTTTACATTGATTGCAGGGTCCTGGGTTGCAGTAATCGCCTCACAGTATAAGACCTGCAGACTACCAGACATACCCACATGGTTTCCACCTTGACTTAAGATTTTCTTTATTGTTTCATTTTATTGTAACGAAGGTGGAAGACCCTCATTGGGCCAGTTGGAAATATTACAATATAAGCAGATTTATTTAGAATTCATGTTTACCAGTTATTCCAATTCAGGACAATCATTGTTTACAATTCCTGTCACATTTCAGGTAGGGGCCTACTGTAGTAGTACAGGTCAAGGCAGACTTTATTAAAGAAAGGTCGGCCAAGCACAATTTGTATTGATAATGAGATAGTGTGCCAATTATCAAATCTGGCTATGTTAGGCCTATTGATATAATCTAGCTGTCTAATAGTTGTCTTGTCGTCTCGGACATCCGCATCCTGACTGTCAGATAAAACCCTTTCTATCAACTCTCGCCATCTATTTCTGGCCACCCATTCAACATCTCGTCTGTATCCTGCCATCTAACAAGTATAAGCCATCGTTGAAAATGGGCCATGGGCATAGTTTATTCAACAGGCAAAACATAAATGGCCCAAAAAATATTGACGAGTCAGCATGACACCTATCAATGGACGCTAGTCTAAAATACCTTTCTCTATCGTAGTAGATTTCTTTTAGATTTTGATCATGATATCGTACGGAACTCATGAATACTAATAACAGTAATAGATGCTTGCTAGGGGCTATTGTCCAGTGAAAACACCGCCCAGAAGTTCTGACATGAGTTCAGATTGTCAGATCTCTGGGAACAGGATTGCCTTAACAGGTGTTTTACTTGAAATCTGGTTGTTCTGGTATACAAATACAATGTTACGTTGCAGCCGGTTCTCTAGGAGTGGTCCGGCGCCTACAAAACAACGATGTACAAAGAAGAGATAACGAGGTTAGGATCTGTTACGAGTATTATCAAGCCGGATAAAACCGATCTCAGAAGACGTTGCATCACGTGGTTTTCCAGAACGAGGTCATGCCATGCTCTCATACCCATGTCAAACCTGATTTTAGTACTGTAGTAGCTTGAGTAGTATATAATAAGTATATAATAAGAAGAGTAGTATATAATAAGAAGAAAGGCGATGAGCCAGATTTCGCAAGACCAATGGTCATTACGTTGGGTATACTTATATATTCAGTATTCAAAGAACTTGAACACTGTCTGTTTTGCTCAATAATACCGAAGGGCATATCGAAATGCATAGCAGATTCTCAAAGACAATATTACCTGATAATTATTTGAAAGTATCTCTTTGGCAGTATCATGGATAATCTGATTTTTTGTAAGTACTATTTTTATTGAGAAATATATAATTTGCATTTTGGTTTGTCCCTGTGACAGAAGTTCCAATGCAACTTAATAGTTTCTGATCAACTCACTTCGGTATCATATTGCAGAACACAGACACAAGTCAAAAGATCCAACGTGTATTTGACTGTGATGTCCAGCTACGATGACCAGGGGAGGTTTTAGTCAAGACTCCAGGGTCAAGCAGGCCAATAACAGCGGGCAGTCGTTATCTGACCTGTTTCGCATTCCGGACATATTTGACCACAGGTGGACACGTGGTCTGTCGCCACAGCAGCTCGTCAATGGATTGAGGGGCTTACAACAAGGCCAGGCTATTGTTGTGGCTAACCGCAAAGTGACCAATAAGTAGCCGCCATACACTGTCCGCCGTCGCTCTGGCCCTAATCCCGTAGGTTGAACTTCACGAATACTGTGCTAAGCCTTTAGGTTGTAACATATACCAGAGCGGATTGCAGACCTAGTGCTATTAACGGTACCTCATATTAATAGCTGAGGAGTCCCCGTGCTGGGGATTTAATTCGTGGACTATTTCAATACGTTACGTCGTGGTTCGTGTCTCTTGTTCTGGTGGTATGGTTATAGTAAGCTTACAATAGCTTCGTTGTGTCGGGTCAATATGTTGGTTACTTCGTGTAGGACATTCATCAATGTCCGGGTCACGGCTTCAGTGGCAGTACAGTCACTCATTCATGGCATGCTGAACTTTGTGAATGAGGGACGTGGACATGTTGAATGGATACGGGGCAGTCACGTGATCAATATGTCATTGTAATGGTCCAAGTCCAGAGAAGACACGGACATATATGGTCAGGGATAATGCACAGAAACAAGTTGGCCATATCGCTTTACGTGTGTCGTGTGGTATTACATTGAGTGGGGGGTTTCATTTTAGTGATACACGTACGAAAGAAAACAAGTTTGTCATATCAATTAAAGGTGTGTGTTATATACATTAATTGGGGGAAATGGTCCAAATGGGGGTATTTTCATGTATATATATATATATATATATATATTGCAACAGGAGCAATATTATTTATTTGTTTTAGATTTTTGATGTTGCATATCGATTATGTAATTTCTGAGAATACAAAATGCCATGATTCTATTCATGTATTACGAAAATACAATATATGTTGCAAAAAGGTATTCATGATTTTTAACGGTTTCACATGACATCTGATTCAGTGAATACTGAATGGAAATAATGCCTTTTTCACTTATAGATGCTTGTTTACCAATCCTCATTCTTTGCTGAATAAAAATATGTTTAAATCATATTTTAAGCTGGGTGATATATCTGGTATAGATAGCTGCTATACAATATGTTATATATTATTATATATATAGTATATAGTATAGTATCGCACACACCCATACCATTATTTATCACGTTTCACCTGCCAAGTCGTTCCATCTCATAAATTGTCACGGTTTTCTGAAAACTTGTTGTGGCTATGCATGATTGGATGTCAGGACGAGCCGACATATCACTGCTCTGTATTTGAAACGGTAGGATTAATCTACCTACTCCAAATAATTATATTTAGGCGATTTAAATATTTCCATTTAGTTTATAATTTAAGTAAGTAATTCGTCACTGACCGCTGATTGTAATGCATATATAACGATTTTATTAATGCATATTTAACGATTTTATTAGTATTTAAATATACTTAGTGAAATATTATCGACGTATTTTAGCATTAGTTCGTACGTACTTTCCACCAATGCATCAAATAATTAACCAGAAATAAACAGAACATGGAACGTCTGGTAAACAATAAATACGATAATCCCTCTTCTATTGATACAGGACAAAATACTATTGCATAATATCTACTTGTCCACCTGACAAAATGCTAATATTAACTTCAGTATATGCCAAGTAGGTAGGTAGTGATTACATGGAACGTGCACGTGAACAGATTAATAGACAACAACCAGGTTGATATGCTTATTATTACGTACAATATGTCCCGTAAAATAAAAAGAAATTGCATCCTCGCAAATAATATCAGGGGTAAAAGGTACAAGCAAAGTGCATAATAATTGTATGTCAATTGAGGAATAAATATGCATGATCATTGCTCAATATCAACTTGAGATCTATACGTTGTATATTAATATGTTAAAACCAGTGATTACTAGATACAGCCATGTTTTGTTACAAATGTTATCAACAAGCATTATTGGATATGATCACTTAGTGGTGTTCATGATATTGTTTAATCTTTATGGCGAGTCAACCAATTTATGTATTTGGATTGGATTCTTCTGAAACTGTATTAATCAGACCCTGTATTAATGCATACTAAAGGCAATCTGGGATGAATGTAAGTATTAATGTATTAGTGGGATGTATGGGTGTGAAGGCTGGATACCAAATCCTGTGCCATCGCTGTTCAAAGTCATTGATGTTGGTATTTTTCAAGAAGAATGTCCACTCAATAACGTTATATATCATTGGATCCAAAGCTATGATCACGTTTAACATTAACCTCTATTTCAATATGTTTTTGAATAAATCATAAAAAAAAAAATCTATATAATAAAGGAATGTGTAGTAGATTTGCCTTTATTAGTTTAGTATCATAAGGGCATGTTTTTGACACCCGGTTCCAGGTTTATACAAGCGATACCATACCGATTGGCTTCCGATATTATACCAGTTAGATGTTGATAGCATACCAATTGGCTGCCGATATTATACCAGTTGGCTGTTGATATACCAATTGGCTGCCGATATTATACCAGTTGGCTGCTGATATACCAATTGTCTGCCGATATTATACCAGTTGGCTGTTGATATACCAATTGGCTGCCGATATTATACCAGTTGGCTGTTGATATACCAATTGGCTGCTGATATTATACAAGTTGGCTGTTGATATACCAATTGGCTGCTGATATTATACAAGTTGGCTGCTGATATTATACAAGTTGGCTGCTGATATTATACCAGTTGCTTTTGAGATTATTCCTGTTGGTTGCCGAAAAGTATACCAGTTGAGTAACATTGTAGCATAATACATGGTAGAGAATTTTTACATAATTTAACCTTACGATTGCATGATAAAATAACGATTAGATAATACACCGCTAACATGACCCATTACTTCAAAGTGTGTCTGTATCAAAAACATATATCGTGCCTTCCAGTTGATAACGATCTCATTGCGCGTGTATCAAAACAATATCCAGATCAGGTGTCTGGTCCAGGTGTGGAAGAAACAATAGCACATTATCATAGAAGAGTAATTATGCATGAAAGCCAACACAACTCTGGTAGTAATCTAGCTACGATTGTCTCAGTGACAATGGTCGCGGTCTGCGTACAAGCTCATGCGATGGTGTTCCCGGGGTATGGGGTCAGGCGATGGTGTTCCCGGGGTATGGGATCAGGCGACGGGTTCGTATTCTGCTGTACGTTATAGAGAACATATTCCTATAGATTCCTATCTATGGACACCCTCAGAGATGACCCGAAACCTGGGCGCTCCTTTACGAAGCTACAAGGTAGCATTCACGTCAACTATAGCAATGGTGTAGTCTATGACTAATGCCGGAGTTAAGGCTACCGTAGGATTCCACTCTTTCATACAGGAGGATTCTTTGATTTTGTTTCATATATAATATGTACATACAGTGTCCGTTTTGTGCACCTTTGCGGTGTTCGTAGACATCTCTTCACATCCTGGTTTAAGAAAAGTAGGAATACAGAACCAACTATCTCTTAGTGGACATCTAAAATTAACATCTAAATAGAGCGGAATCATTAATCTTTGACTTGACATCTGATGCACTCTGAACATAGTTCTTTCAGCTGCTGTCAATGTATACTTCAAACACGTACAATATGACAATTCAATGAAGCCATACAAAGCATTCTTGTCCCTTATACAGATCAGATTAAAACAGGCTAAATGTTCGGCATTCATTAGATCTGGGCGTTTTCTTTGACTGTTACCGTGAGACATTGGTGAGACAAGTACCATTCCGACGAGATCGGCGTACAAGGCATAAGCGTGTAATATGAAATCTGTGACACCTTTCTTCTTGAAGTGTCATTGGCGAAATATAGGCGACTCAATAGCGGTGTGACATGAACATGGGACCCTTTTTTTCTGGTTCATTTGAGCTAATTGTCCCGGGTGTTAGCTACCATAATTCTATCTGTACATCTCAGTAAGACTATCCCTGTCTCTCCAACTGTATCGCGCCTCACAATTAGCTCAGGTCGCGACCTTGCTACAATGTCGGCTACTATTTCAGTGACGTCATTAAAACCAGTGGTCTTTAGTAATGAATTGCATGGGTGGTAATGGTTTTATCCATCATGGCTTACATATGATACCAGCGTCAACTCAAAAGAGATTTCCTTCAATATCTGTTAATCCATTGACATATGTCCCTTCGTAAGACTACCTACGGTTTGCGGTAATGATTTGTGCCAGGGGTCGACATGCGTGTTCCGATGACTACATTAAGCGTCTATTTCTTATAGACAGCTGTACTGCATTTCAATCTTCCAAGGTTTGTATTGAGCAATTGCCAAATGTGGGACACCTGATTCCGTGCGAATGATATCTATCTTTGTGGATGTCATTTACGCATCACAGGTGCAGACTTAATGTAAAATATATAATATCTGGAAGTAAATTGTCTTGTTCTCGTGTAACCTTTGGCACAATACGGTACAATACAACTAAATCCATGAATGTACATTTTTTAAAGAATTAATTTGAAAAATTATATTGATTTAAAAAAAATGATATGCATATATTGCAAAAGCATAATCGAAATGTAACATCTAATCCATACTTTAAATGAATTACTGTTGTATTTCTCTTTTCGACATTAGTTTTGACTGAATACCGGTAGTAGTGTTTGAAAATAATGTATATCGAATATTTATTTTTAATTGACACATGAAGTCTATAAGTACTTATATTTGTGAAATTGATACTATTCCAATATCAGCTAGAAAGTAGAAATAATAACTACATATGTATTAAACGTTGGTATTCTTGGCGAATACGTGCGTATGTATAATAATAGTGTATTGCATCATATGTAATAACGTGATACGTATCTAATAAAACCGTAATACTATGAACGAAATATGAAGTGCACCAATAGATTAAATTTGTCTAACTACCAAATTGCCAAGTCAAAGGAATAGTTAACTTATAGTTAAAAAAATACAAATATTACAGATGATGATATTGATCTACTAAGCAACGAAACACTCGGAAAGGATCGGTCGTAGTTGACATTATTGGATTATACTGTACTGTTCGGAACGTTGGCAAGAGATTCCAATGAATTGCATGCGACTGATCAATATTAACAGATATTATAAACGAATGTTTCGAATGTTTCGAAGGTAGACTATTGAATATCTCATGAGGTAGAATGGTGCTGTAGCTATAATAACCGTTCAACTGGTATGAAATTATCAATATGGATTGTGGTGCTTCTAGAAAATTAAACATTATTGAGACCTAATAGCTATGGCCGAAAATATATGACAGTATAATAGCGGGAACAATGGTAGTTATATCACGTTACTTTGATGGAATCGCAACTACTAGTATTATAGCGAGCTACAGGATATCATGGAACTGTAGTTGACGGTAAATGCTTTAACATAAGTTATACTCAATATTATTTTATCAATACGCGTAATAACGGAAAAGTGATCATCGTAAAATTCATGTTCACTTTCGGAAGCTAATCTGATCGTGATTAGTATTGTTAATTGACATTTAATGACAATCTCAAAATAATAACTAATGTTAAAATACCACGATAATATTCTCAACAAAATTAATTAAGGTTTAGTAATAATTTCGGACATTTATTTAGCTTTAATATGAAATTCCAAATGTCTATATTATTCATGTACTCTTTAAGAACTTGCAGACACATTGGAAGAAGAATGGCGCCAATTCCTCAAGCGGAGTTCCGATATTTGGTAGAAAACTTCCCTATAAAATATCTGCTGGCCCTTAATTTATTTTGTTGAGTATATAATAACTGACCTCACCATTCGCACGTTAACGTGAATTGAATCATATCAGTCAAATAGAACTATATTAGAAATGTATGAAATTATGGTAAATAAGTACGTTTGTCTATCATATCCATGGAAAGTAAATGAATAGTAACATGGCAAAACTGAAAACATTAACGTTCTTCTTGGCTGGCTTAGGCCATACCGAGAACAGTTTGTGGTGTAGAACATTTGTGGAATATTACTATTTCCTAATCAAAGGGTCACGCACTCTATAAGCGCACATGTGTTAGGCCACCAGGTACACTGTGCGTACAATAGACGGATTTTGGTCCGATCAATGAAGATAGTGCCAAAGTGTCCGTAAATAGCACATAAAGTCACCGTATTGTAGCGTTTCAAACTGACCCTTTGCAATATAAGTATTTCATTACTACGTGTACTGAGGTTAAGTAAGGAAGATAAACACAGTTTATTCACCGACTGCCATCCTAGAACAGTGAGACCCGTCCGGAATAAGCGCTGGTATTATCTATATGTATTGGAACCTTTGGAGATTGACACAATTCGCGTGCACCTGCTCGTTGTAAGTTGTCCTATACAAAACAAGAGTACATGTAACTAGTGTGATCATCAGGCACCATGGCCACGCTAATAGAAGTGAACTTACGTTAACCCTCTTCATGCTGAAGGCAACCGGAGCTGCCCCCCAAAGCAGTACATGTTCCTAATCCAGCAGGGAGAGGGTTAAAGTAAGGTTCTGGGTCATCGGTCAGTCCCCGAGATTACGAAACTTTCTGAGTACGATTGTATGGTCAAGCTCGGTTTTTATATGGGGATTTATGAACAAAACCTTGGGTTTTGCATGAAATCGTACTCAGAAAAGTTCGTAACCTTGGGGCCAGGTATCTCACCATTTGACCGAAGCAGTGTGAGACATTAACAAGCGAGGTATCAAAGACATCAGGGCCAATTAAAAATGACTTAGCAAAGTCCGGACCATGCAATCGCGGAAAGTAGGTGCA
>JAVCKZ010073944.1:0-13470 GCA_034780755.1 Lepetodrilus elevatus
AAGATGAATAGCGGCCTGCACGCTCGGCTCTAGCTGGATATAACCCTCTCGCTTCGCTCGAGGGTTATATTCAGCTATCGCCTCGCTAGCAGGTCGCTATTTATACATAACAAGTAATTTCTTTTAACCAGAATGTGTTTTGTCTTTCAGCCAATGGAGAAATATTTGTTGCCTCCAGTGCGGAATATCGATTCCGCCAAAAAATGTGTTGTGATTGATTTAGATGAAACCTTGGTGCATAGTTCATTTAAGGTAAGTTATCACAATCTAAGTATACGTTTGAGTCTCATAGACTTTAATTTCAGTCTACATGTTAACTTACTCGAGTCAAAATGGACCGTAATGAGTGGATTTATGAATATTTTTGTTGTTTTTCTTCCCTCACATTCAAATAGGTAGCAATGTATAGAAAGCTAAGAATATGTTATTTCTTGACTACTGCTAAGCAGATGCTAATAATTAATTTACGTCCATAATTTACTTGCAGCCAATCAGCAATGCAGATTTTATTGTACCTGTGGAGATAGATGGTACAGTACACCAGGTGAGATTCTTGTCATACCACCCCACCGCACCCTTCCCCACCCCACCAACCTTGCTACTGTCATAGTAGATATACTATGTGCCTAACAGCTATTAATAATCAGTTCTTTCATTTATTTAAAGATTCAATTTATTTTTATGTTGCAAACTAAATTTAAATGTTTTTTAATTGCATGTAATGATATGATCATTATATTATTTCTTCCGTTTCAGGTGTATGTGCTAAAAAGGCCATATGTAGATGAATTCTTACAAAAGATGGGTGAAATGTTTGAGTGTGTATTATTCACAGCCAGTTTAGCAAAAGTAAGTACATGATTGGAACAGTAATAATAATAATAAAAGTGGTTCTTAACCCCAATTAATAAAAATTATATAAAATAATAATGTTTATTTATTTCTCGCCAAAATTAGTATGCTCAATGCGGCAATGACATACTACTGCATCAAATGCCATCATAGAGAACATGGTGGAAGTAGTTATAACAGTGTTTATACATAACTGGTTTATTGAGAAATATCTGCACATATTTGTGTGCTCAGCCAATCGTGTGGCTGGAAATGACCCGTACAGCCAATCATCTGTCACTCCCTCTGTCCACAGTACGCCGACCCTGTAGCAGACCTCCTGGACAGATGGAGTGTGTTCAAAACCCGTCTCTTCAGGGAATCATGTGTCTTTCATCGAGGAAACTATGTCAAGGTGCCTTTCTTGTCTGTCCCCTGTTGCCTTCAAAAACACATATTATAAGAGTGAAATAATGTTATCGATTGAATACTGTAAATCATGAAATTAACCCGAGCAGACTATTAATGCAAAAAATGCGATCGCCGTATTGTCGCATTTAATTGCTGCACGTTAAAGGTAAGTGGTGAACAAACATGAATGGAGACATAGCGTTCGTATTTTATTGGTGTCACATTTATGTCTAAAATCTAGAGGTCGCAATAAATTAGTGACGCATTAATTTTGTGATTTATAGTACTTGATAGTGATGTCATGGTTGATAAACTGTTAGCATGGTGAAGCAGATATTTGAATTGTTTGTTATCAATTATTCAATAAGCTGTTATTTTCTTGTTTATTGATCAGTTTGAATGCAGCTACGGTAGTCGTCACGCATGGGTGAAATATTCTTGCAGCAACGTAAAGTATTAAATAAATAAATAAATAGGTGCAGTCAATTTCAAATAATTTCGCTCAAACAAAAGCCCAGTTGAAGATGAGAAGACTGTTTGTTAAAACCATCATCATATTATATTCCCTTTCCATTTCTATGTTTGAAATACACTGCAGATGTTGCCAACTCTTGCTGTGCAATGCAATATTGCTTGCAACAGAAATTATAAAGGCTTATTATTATTTTATTTCAGGATCTAAGTCGGCTGGGGCGTGACCTCCACCAAGTTGTGATAGTTGACAACTCTCCTGCTTCTTACATCTTCCATCCAGACAATGCAGTAAGTCGCATATGCTTTTGGCATGGTTTTTCATGCTTGTTTTTGTTTCTTGAAGGTCTAATTTACTAGTACAGTTCTCCCTTGATATAATGCCCTTCGATGCACCGCAGATTCGGATACGTGGGTGGGGTCCATTAAAAAAAAAAACGAGAACAAAAAAATATATAATTCTCCAATTATATTCGTTGATATAACGCGGGTGGCATGTCTTGGACCCCAACTTCAACGTTATATCGAGGGAGCACTGTAACTTATAAAAGTAAGATTGTCAGGGCTCTGGACTAACATTTTGCGCTACATTTCAGTCTCTATGAAATAATAGAATAGAAAGAATTCCTTGGTTGTCTACAGCTATGTATGTTTACAGGTACCTGTCTTGGAGAAACTTAAGACACTGTACACCTATGTACTTTCAATGATAGAAACAACTTTCTAGCCCGAATAGTGATTCAAATACCTTTAGAATTGTGAGAAATAGCCTGGGCTAGCGTACTAGTCGTCTCAAATGGGTGAAACATTCCTGCAGCGATGTTAAACTCGATATTCATTCACTCACTAGCAGACTAGTGTTAATTTTGATTAAGAAATTATAAAAAAAAAATTTAAAAGGCTTTTCATCCCTTATATACATCTGTCTTGTAGGATAATAGGCCCCAAATCAGTATACATCTGTTGTGTTTTTCAGGTACCTGTAGCCTCCTGGTTTGATGACATGACGGACACTGAGCTACTGGACCTGCTTCCCTTCTTCCAGAGCTTGGCTCAGGAGGACAGTGTGTACACAGTGCTCAAAAACAACACAAACTCTCCCGCGTCCACGCCACCTTCATAGCGAACTGCCCCAATCTACCGCCCCGCCACCCAACAATCGCGACACTGCTGTCACAACACAATAATTTAACAAAAAGAAAACTCGTTTATGCAAGTTTTTAAATCATAAAATCGGTGAGTGATGCGTTTGTGTGAATGAGCCAAGGCGCTACAGAGAAGGAGTAAATCGACATGTACTTTTGTGTTATTACCTCCCTTCTCTGGCTCTTTTGTTTTAAAAGGAAGAAAAAGAAAAAAAATGGCGAAGAAAAAAATGGCGACGTGCTCAAACTATTCTCTGCCTCACACTCATTGGTTGTGATGCTTCATTTCGACTCTTACACCAGTGTTGGTTGTTGATTATTTGAGAAGAACACGAAACACGACAAAAACTAAACTAAACCAAGAAGTGGCTTGTGACAATCCAAACATAGGTTGATTATTTAGGATAGTCCTGGTCGGTGAGTGAAGAACCTGGAATGTGTGCTTCCACTTGTGGCCAGAGTATCGTCCACCCAAGCTACAGCAGACCACGCTCGGCGAGCCTCCATTCTCGGCATCCTGGAAGATAAATGCCGATTTCATCGGAATTGTCATCACGGATTGAGCTGGCCCAGAAGGTGATGAAAACAAATTACAACTTGGAATCACGATTGGGAAGAAAAACTATGTCATCTATGATGACGCCCGCTTTGAGATCTCCGGAAACTGAAGGGGAGATAATTCTAACTCGGGACGAAAACCTATTGAAACATTTTCTTTGCCAAATCAAGTGTTCATGTTATTCGATTACACAAAAGGTGCACAAGAGACTTACTTATTGTTTCTCGTACATGTAACATGTATCTGGTACAAGCTGTGATATGTGGTTTGTCGATATTTGAAACATGCTACATATTGAAATTGAACTAAGCATGTGGGCGAAACTGAAAATATTTAAGTGTAAGTTCTATTGCGCTATCTTTTGTGTCTGTCTCTTTCGAGTACTAATACACATGTGCAATGATGACGAATTTTAATACTAGATACTTATTAGATTTTGTTAAGAATATTGAATATTTTAAGCATTTTTTATTGGTGGCAACAATTTTACCTCCATTAAGAATATATTTTAATATATGAAATATTATTTGGATTGAAATATTACTTTATTGTATTGAGATTCATAATCGTAGGAAATGAAATTAGCTGGCCTTGTTTCTGGGAGCCTTTTCTGATGGATGTTTTCACAACAGAAATATCGTCGTGACGTAGGACTATAAGTTATAAGTTAGTCCTTTACCTACAGGACAAGTAGTTTCATGTCTGACAGGACAAGTAGTTTCATGTCTGACAGGACAAGTAGTTTCATGTCTGACAGGACAAGTAGTTTCATGTCTTACAGGACAAGTAGTTTAATGTCTGACAGGACAAGTAGTTTCATGTCTGACAGGACAAGTAGTTTCATGTCTGACAGGACAGGGACAGGTGCCTCGAAAGGTTAACGTAGAACCCTGTTTGTGTAATTATTTTATCAAATCTTCCAGAATAATGTTTGAAAATCTGACCACTTGTACTATTTTCGATACATTATCATCATGGCGTTTATAAAGTCTTTTATCTATGGTATTTACTGATATTTATATGAAATTAAATATCAAATACTTTTTCAAAAACATTTTCGTCGTTTATGACAGTATGGATGAAATATTCCTGCTGTAATGAAAATAATTAATTCAATGAATCAGATCTTTTTTTACTGTCGCAAATGGGTGAAAGATTCCCGCAGCGACGTTAAACTCCATATTCACAGATCTTTTTTTGTTGTGAAAGCATACTTCAGAAGTTCAATGGCAGCTATCCATTCAAATTCTTTAACATGTAGCTAGTCTAAAATGTTAAATAATTACATGCATTTCTAAGTCATAGCGATGCTATATAGATTGCATACTAATGGATTTGGTACATTAAGTTAGGCCAGTGTGTTTCTGTACATTGCTTTTAGTTGTATCAAATCTTGAAGGGACATTTCTTTCTCTATATATCCTTCACATTAGTGACGCGCTAATGAAGTCACTTGATAAGGCATTGTACAGCATTAACCCATGTGTTATACAGCTGAGGCTAACACGAAGATAATTTCAGTTAATTTGCCGGTTTATTGAATATATACCACAATAATCATGTTGATACGTGCACCCTTATAATACTAATAGAGAAATTTAACATGTCAAGTACGCATCTAATGTATACCATGGGAATGTGTTATGAGGCAATATCGTATTAACAGACAAACCAATGGCTTGAAACAAGTTTGACCACATTGTACTTAAGAATCAAATCTGGTGTTTCATTTCTCGTTCTTACATATAACAAGGATATGTATGTTTTATTGTTTAAAAATTGAGATGAATACTTTCAAGTGTGTACAAGATTGTATGATGAATTTAAAGCCAAGCGTGTGAATTCCACCCAAGTGGCTTTCAAAGTAAAACTTGAAGTATTTTGCTTGGTGCTTATCCAAATCAGGCTTTGTTTGACTTGCTGTGGATCCTAGTAGTAGTACACGATACAGTGCCGTAGTTAGAGTGAGATCGTCCCTGTTGTTGTATACACTGAGACTCGCTTGCAGAACACTTGATGGAAAATATGAACATTTATCTTTAGCTTAATTGTCGACAATGTTGATGAGAATCATTCAATACCTCAAACATTGTTCGAGATAATAATTAACATCCTCCTTCATAATTAATTATTACACTTAAATATCGAATTAACAAGCAGTAAAATTTATATTGAGAGGAAAACATTTTCATAAAAGAAATCACCTGTCGAGTAAATGTCATGTTCTTGACAAAGTTAGAAAATGTAGAATGCATGTTACACTAACGTGTTTTCCAACTAAGTTAATAATACTGTGCACTGTCGTGTCTTGTCGGAAATGGGTGAAAAATTCCTGCAGTGACGTTAAACTTTATAATCACTGGCTCGGTCGTGTGCCTCCACAAGAAAACAATTTGGGTATATAGCAGCAAGCTATATATGGATCTAATTCGCTCTGTATGAATCTTGTTCTTTGTTGTCATAATGAATTCTTTTCCTGAAGTAAGAAAGAGGATATTGTTAAAGTGCTCACTTGTTTAGTCATGTTAGACCTCGTGTCCTCATCTCTGTGCACTCGTTGTTACAGGGGGAGGATATGGTTGGAAAAAAACAACACCCATGCCACAGAGAAAACTATTTTTGCTACTTTTGAAAATAACACTTGTGTATATGCTTGTGAATGGAAATTGTTTGTCATTTTACCAAACCATTTTTTTTTTACAATGCCAAAAGTGCAGTGTAAGATCGACCTGTCATGTAGCCATCTTGATGTGTCTTGTATAGGTAGACGATGGAACCTTGTACAGTGTAGAGTATATATTATAAATAATATATATATAACTATATATTAACTATACATATGTAGATACTTTGGATGTACACAGATAATATTTGCGTATACTATTCTGCTATGATCAAAACTTTCTCCCTCTTACTAATCTGATGTTTTCGAGTACTAAATTGAAAACATTTGCTTTTGTATGTCAAAAATCAGTGAATGGCATAAATTACTGGAGTGATATTGAAGACTTTACATTTTTGTAATGCTTCCTCGGTTTTCGTTGTTGATGTATTCTTATGCTATTGATGAAATATTTTGTTTATTTCTTATCTGAAATTTCTTTACCATTGAATTGATTACCAATGAAATACCTTTTAGAAAATGGCTACATATTTATACTGTAAAATGACAGAACTTTGGATGTTCATTTTTTTTTAAATACTTTCCTGTAGTGTTTTTTTAACAGTCCTTCAACAGAATTAAAGTACATATTTATCAATGGATTCATGAATGTATAAGGACAATTGAACTCTGATTTCAACGGAATGGTACAAGTATTAATTATCTGAAAAGGATATCCTTCATTTGATATATACTAGTAATCTGAAATCATGTCTTCCAGAAATAACGTTTGGTAAAGACATAATTTTTATTTCATCAGTTGAATGTGAGCAATTGTACTCCCTTCCTATATAACCCTGCATAGCTATTTTGTATCCGTTGTTTTACAGTTGTATCACTTTGTGTTTGTATATTTCACCACTACATACCTTACACACACTACACACACACTGTTATGTTGGATATGTTGTTACGTACACCGTCATTGTTAGTTCACTTTGTTGATCCTTTGTCGCGGTACCCATGTCTCAGATTCTGATGAATGTAGACATCGCCACGTGACTACTTTGTTTTGTTTACAGCCTGATTTTATACCCGCTTCTCGCTTGATTATTTATTCCGCCTAGTTTTACGTGGACGCTCCTCAGGCCCGCTGTACATACGCTATGTTGATAGATTCCACCCTGTCAGGTTTCTGTTTATATCAAAGTAACAGGAAGCCCTATATAACAATAAGCCCTATATTAACAATAAGCCCTATAGTAATAAGAAGCCCTATAGGCGGTAAATATTTCACGCTTCCATTTGTTGGTAGGTTTCATAACGGAATTGGTTAAAACAGGATCTCTGGGTTATTATTTTTTGTTTTCTGAACATTTCGATGCTTTCGGAAATTCACTGAATTGAATGGCAGTTGATCCCATGGGTTCTGATCTCTCTAGGTACAAACATTGTTACATTGTCTCTTGAACTGCATAATGTTTGTTGATATCTACGTCCAACTATTTGTAAACCGGTCCTATGGTACTTTAATTGAAGAATTTAGTGAATTTGGGAAGCTATAGTGAATTTGTTCATCTACTGGGTAGTTTGATATGACTTTTGGGGCCTTTGTATTAACATATCATACACATATACAATATTATGACATACATACAATATTATGACATACATACATATGTGTGTGTGTGTAGAATTATGTATATGTATACAAACTCGACTATATATCTACGTGTGTACCCGATTAACCAGAGAAATATATATATATATATATATATATACGTAACTGAACATGTGCGCCCATACAATTTCGTCCTCGTACCAAGAGAAGTGTCTTTAGTTCTGTTGCTGTCTCGCTTGATATGGTACTCATGGCATACATCTAGAGGGAAACATGCGCACACAGTTTAGAAGCTATCAGTAGAACCAGTTTGAGTGGCCACACAAACATTGTAACATAAGCAGAGAGATCTAGTAACCACTATTTTAAGATAAGTAGGAATGATGAAATCTGTTTCATTGGATGGATTTTGACACCAAATTAATCGGGAAAATGATTTCGTTGATTGGCTGTTTGCGCAAATTCCCCTCTAGGTGTGTGCCATGGATGCCACACGAATATGGGAATGGAATTAAGTACATCTATTGTGCAAGGATGATACAATTCCTACTTTGAATAAAACGTACTGGACAGTGGTATATATATGTACATGTATATGTATGTAATAACCGTGATATCCTCCGATATATATATAGTTGTTTGGAACATTTCACAGTTTGTATAGTAGGTACCAAAATGCACGATATTTCTATTTAAGCATTGGATTTGACATGCTACTTTCCATCAAATGGTATCGTTCTGTACGGGTGAAATATTCCCACAGAAAGGTAACACATTAAATCAATCTATTTTGGAATTGTCGCAAATGTGTGAAAGATTCCCGCATCGATGTTAAAACTCCATAATCGCTCGCTATTTTGGAATATTTTGACCTGCATTTTGTTGGAAACAATCGTTAAATTACAACCATATGAACTATAGATTCTGGTAAAATTTAGATCAAATATAAATACCAGGGTTAATTTTTGTGTGGATAATTTCAGCTGTTAATCTAAATTGATAATGTTAAACATTTAATGTCACAATTAGTCAACACAATTGATATAACAACCCAATATTTCATAAACACGATTCAGAGTTGTAAACTTGCGTTTCCTGTGAAGTAATGGCAGATATATTGGATGAATTGTATCATGTCAAGTTTGGATGTCAACATTTACTTCATATTAGTTGGGGTTTGTTTTGCGTCAAATTCCATTGTTAATTATTAAGCACTTCATATATTTTGATTTTACATATTATTATTCTGCATGCCAAGTTTGAAGTTGTTATGGTTTTTTAATTTTTATGACTAATATTTCTTGGCATGAGTATTTAATAAAATATGCATGCCCAACTTGTGGATAATGTTTGTTTAACATATGTGGCCTATTAAAACTTCTACACTTGACTTCAATATTCAACGATTTTCAGGATTTCCTCTGTGAATGTTGGAGATATGGATAACTCGGAGAATAACTCGTAACTTGTTGTAAAACTCTTTGTATTTTCTTTACATGTATTTGCTATATTAACAATTCATTACCATTATTTCATTTTGACAAATTTATCACTCCGCTTTATCAGAGAGAAAAGTTTATATCTTAATGCATACAATCACAGGTAGTTGACCTAGCAAATTTTTGCCTCAAACTATTTACATTTGATTAATTCTGATTTACAATTGTTATGATTTAAAAATGCTCATGTCCTACTAGTTATCTATATTGTCAAACAAATGTAATTAAATTCTTTGACAGAGTACCAGTATCCTAGTCGAGCAGTAACTTTAACCCTCTCCCTGCTGAAGGCGACTTAAGTTGCCCGATCACATGCAGAAATAGAACACTTTGATTTTATTCAGCAGGGAGTACAATATGTCAAGTTAGTAAATGACGTTACATTTATAACTCGAGTTTATTTCAAACAATCGTCACATCTGTGATTGTATGCCTTTATGTTTTAATATTACATATATATTTTTCCATCTATTTAGGACATTTTGGGTTAAATTATTCTCTAGTCAAATGTCTTCGAGTATGAAGTCGGGGTACCTGGAAACAGCGAATCATAGTATCAATAATGTAGTTTGTGTCAGAGTATTAGTGAAACCGGTTATTAGTGAAACCACCAACAATGACAGGTGAATAGTTTCTTAACCCTCTCCCTGCTGGATTAGGCCCATGCAGAGCTCTTGTAGGGAATCTCTGGTTGCCTCCAGCATGGAGAGAGTTGAGAAATGTTCCCGTCAACATTGAAAGGAGAAAGTGGTTTCAGACAATTTTAAGTTATCTAGCAATTTATTAAACTAATAAAAGAGAGAAAGAGTGTGATATAATGCCTTGAAGTCTTATCATATGTTTGATGCATTAGATGTGAGCAACAAACAATACCAGCAAGAACACCCAAAACAGTTTGCATGATACTGTACACTCTATTATCTAAAACCCCACTGCATCATGCCATGTTCAAGGGAGATAACCCTTGCTGTGTTGAGTATCTTAGATTCCCTTTGTAAATTTGTACATATTTATATAGCATAGACAACCTCAGTGTTTTGACTTTTCTAAGCAATGTAATTTTCTATACATGATTACCCCCATTAACACGAGGTGATGGGTGTATGATGCATATTTTCTCTGATAATTTTAATATAAAGAATAAAAAAGTTACACATCATTATAGTCTTTGTGTTTTATTGTTTTAGTAATACTAGGAGATGCAAACTACTGTATCAGTGTTTGATTACCAACATGTATTTAATACTCAAATAGCTGCATTATTATTACCACCTCAGTGAATGAATGAGTGCCTTTAGTTTCCATCTCAACAGCCTGGGAAGTATACCATACAAGCTGCTATGTTTCAGGTCAGAACATTAACGTTTCAATATACAGTAAACCTCGCATATAACATACTCATTGGGACCGGCTATTTCTGTCCGTTAAATGCGAAGTCCATTATACGCATATGCTGCAATTAGCGTTCGATGGGACCTGGGACTTCAGATTCAGTCCGTTATATGCGAGGTCCGGTTTATCCGAGGCCGGTTTATCCGAGGTCTACTGTATTATTATTATACTTTTTTAAAAATGTCGAGTAAAAAAAAGGTGGGATGATGGTTTGCACACACCCATCCCTCTGTGTCTAGTCATATCCCTGAAATTGTTCATTACGTCAATCTCGCGTGTACAACTAATCATTTAAACATAACTGCAACTTTGTGTTTACTCAGGGCCAGATCTTGGCCAACTGGAAGGCGCTGGACTCCGACTTCTTCTGCAAGTCCTACATGAACAGATCAGGAAAGGTATGATTGTGTGTCAAGCACAGCATAATGGTTTCAGGAAACTGACCTGGCCCCCGTTTCACAGAACAGCCATAGCACTACGAGAGTCGTAACTCCTTAGCAGCTCCATGCTAATGTACACGAGTTACAATTCTCGTAGGGCTACAACTGTTCTGTGAAACGGGCCTCTGCCCATTATTTCTACTGGATAAATAATTTTTCTTTTAATACAATATTTTTCGCGCATGGGTGAAAGATTCCTGCTGACGTAAAACAATAACTCACTTGGCCGAAATGATTCGACCATTGGCACGCAATTTGAAACGAATTATTTTTTTACTTGGCCTAAGGTACTCATGTTTTATTATTTAATTTAACTCTCTCCATGCTAGAGGCATCCAGAGATTCCATTAAGAGGAGTGTAGGTGTCTAATCCAGCAGGGAGAGGGTTAAGTTACTTATATCACTAATTTGTCTGGCAGTACGGTGCTCCTCCCATGGAGAAGTTGAACTTGTGGGGCGGCTCGCTGTCGCTGGGACACCCATTCGGAGCCACCGGAGTGCGACTCGTGACCACGGCAGCCAATCGCCTGGAGAAGGAAGACGGACAGTATGCAATAGTCGCAGCGTGCGCGGCCGGAGGATTGGTCAGTGATAGTTATAACAGTACAAATATTTGTTTCTGGTCAGTGATAGTTATAACAGTACAAATGTTTGTTTCTGGTCAGTGATAGTTATAACAGTACAAATATTTGTTTCTGGTCAGTGATAGTTATAACAGGGACAGTTGGTAGCATGTTGGTAGTTTGTCAGATTTTGAAGTCAAATATCCAGTTTGAAATTACCCTAGGGACCCGGCATATATTTTGTATCTGTGTCTAATGTTATACAAATTTGCTGACCGAAATTTTGGATAATTGCTGTATTAGTTCCTTATTGCTCAATGCTCACTCATTATTATTTCGTTATATAATATTGTACTCAAAATAGTTTTCACTTCCTTTGCAAGATTAGCTTCTTAGTTTAGATTAGCACTAGTTATTCCTCATTACATTATTTATAGTAATAGTGATACCTTAAGCATTGGGTATTTTAGCTTTGACTGTAAGGCTAATTTCGCTTACTTAACTTGTTATCTATCGGCATTTCCCTGCCAAGTTGTTCTACAAATCACATTACTGTCTGTTGCAGGGTCACGCCATGATTGTCGAGCGGTATCCGTCCAAATAGACTCTGCACATGAACCAGAGATGAACTTGGAATGAATGAACAAATTGAGTTACAGTTTCAGGGCTGGGATGATGTGTATGGGTTCCCTGGAAGGGATATTATCCTGTGTGATCACATGTACAAATGCACTGGATGTTATGAAAGTTGTAAATAGACACCAATGTATTGGACGACGCCAATTATTGGAACAAAACATAGGGTGCTCTTTTGTGTTGTGAGGACAAAAATACTGAAATATTGAGCTAACACAAGATGGACTCTCACTACATTACACACATTGCACTGGTGTTAATATTTTCTTCATCATGTGGCTATTGTTTTCCTGAATCAATTTTTTTGTACAAGCATAAAATAAATAAATATATTCATCATTAATTCAGTTTGTGTTGTATGCGGAATCAATGTGAAAATATCAGCATTGCATTTCAAGATAGGGTCTTACTATACTATACTATACTGGTAATTATGGCGTAAATTGAGGTTTGCTATTTCCTGCTTTAGTACAAGCATAAACTGATTTAGGCCAGGGCTACAGTACCACCCTTTCGTGAAACGCTGGCCAGATGGTCGTAAGTAGCATTAACAAAAATAACGTCTCCAGATTTCTCATTGACGTACCGTACCCGGTACAGGGAGAAGTTTTGATGATCAACTTGTGGGCTGGCAGCGACATCTGAGCAGGCCCATCACTCTGCAGACACGTAGCTGCCTATACGTTAGGCCGAGAAGCTACTTCTCCGCCTACCTATACGTAGACGAATCCACATGTTTCCTAGCAGCTTTTATATTTTACAACAGCAGACTTTCAGTACCGATTAATTTACATTAGCTACGCCCCTGATGGGTAACCTACAGTAGACCTCGCATATAATGTACTCATTGTGACCGACAATTCTTTTCCTTTATATGCAAAATCCGTTATACGCATATACCGTAATTACTGGACCAGGGCCAGGTTATATGAAAGTGCCATTAACTAATGACGTGATTAGCAGTTATTCTTACATTGACTTTCAATGCTAGCGTAATGTCACATTAGTTAATGGAGGTTTAATGACACGTTAACAAAGCATTAACATTTCATACAACCGGGACCTGGACTTCAGATTCGGTACATTATAGGTGAACGTCCGGTTTATGCGAAGCCATTATATGTCAGCTCTAATGTACAATGTATCTCGTGTTATTTCGATATCTTGTCATTTCCATAGAACATACTGTAAATACACACACAGGGACAGTGCTAGTACACAACCTTTTCACCAATCACTTTGCATTTACTGCCAGAAAATGTTTTTAAATCATAAAGTTTACTGCCATTGTTGCCATGCC
>JAVCKZ010073955.1:0-13468 GCA_034780755.1 Lepetodrilus elevatus
GGTAGGTCAAATGAAATTAGAAAATGGAGTTTTTTTGTTTTTCATTCCATGAAGTATTTACCTAGATAATTAGGGGGGTCAATGCATTTCATGCATATATAGTCATTGAATGTGTAATGTATGTGTGTAGTTGTGTGCATCCATCATATCCAGGGCCTGGTGAGTGAGTATCACAGACGTGAGTCCAAACCTAGGACTCAAAGACCTTAATCTAATTAAAGGCATATTATCACATTTGATAGGCCTATATAATGGACAAACAAATTTCGATCTGAGACGAATTCCGCTTGATTTGTCCACACAAAAGTTGTTAATTACTGATGTACTTAGTCCCCAGTACTCAATAGTTTATCAGCATATTAATGTTTTATATGAATACCAGTATAGGGAAGGTACGTTCCACTATTTATCTTGTCTTTGATGCATCACTGTTCTAAGAAGGAATGTGCGAGCAAACATTAGAGTTATTTCCCCTTGTATGAAGAAGCAGTAGTCGTTCAGGGGGTTGGAGTCCCACTATTTATCTTATCTTTGATGCATCACTGTTCTAAGAAGGAATGTGCGAGCAAACAGAGTTATTTCCCCTTGTATGAAGAAGCAGTAGTCGATCAGGGGGTTGGAGTCCCACTATATATCTTGTCTTTGCCTGTGCGTATTATATGTTTAAGTCGTACCATTGAGTTATGTCCCCTTGCATTGACATAATGAAGCAAATAACAATACCGGTACATGCATTCCTTTAAATTTTTGTATCAGTATATTTAGAATTGTTGTTTTCAGCCACAGATCATGGTCGGTACCCAAGTCCAAAATAATGGACCCATTCATGCCCTAATCAGATCTATCTTAGTTTCGCCCACTTTGCATTATACCAGTACCTTTCAACAGTCCCGCATGTAGGAAAACAGCACATTAATCAGGTAGAATTCTGCATGTATATTGTATTCGATCTGCATCACTTCAACTTTATTCCACTCACATTCGGGCTGTTCGTTTTGTACATGCATTTTGGAATTAAAGAAATCTATTCGACAAAAAACATCGAACGCATTGAATGTATTCGAGATATTCCGAATGCTAACTTTGGTACAAATCGAACACTCTGAATGCATTCTGAATCAGAAAAGTGACAAAACAAACAGGCCAATTGTGTGACCCACTTTCATGACCAGCATCTGACCTCTGACCTGATGACCTCACATATGGGGACTACTTGCAAGTTGGATGCAATCGGATCAACCAATCACCATCCACAGATATCCAGAATGTTGCAAAGCTGCTACGATTGTACTTGAATGGTCAGGTTCAATAACAACAACTATCAAGAAATCTCACAAACATTCGTAAATTTGCAAAAATCACAGGAATTACATGATGTTCTAAATTATTCGCAGTCAATTACTGAACACATCCCATTCCATCATTAATTCTGGCTTTAATGTATGTAGAACTGATGCTCCACTTGTAAGAAGACAACAAAGCCTTAAATATACATGTATCATGCATTCACAATGATGGTGATGTTTATTCAATTTCACAATGAACTCCAGAGATATTAAACTGTTACATGTTTACATTTTTCTTCTTCTCACAATTAACCCTTGAATTTAATCACAATCACTGTTCCTTAGGTCATCACTGCTTGCTCCGGCAGTGCAAGGGTTAATTAAACAAGGTGCTGAACAGCAGTATCTCCAGAAACTATTCTCAATATTTTGTACGACAATATTATTATATACAGACACTATTCTCAATGTACAATATTTTGTATGACAGTTGCACATATATACAGAAACTATTCTCAATGTACAATATTTTGTATGACAGCTGCACATATCTCCAGAAACTATTCTCAATGTACAATATTTTGTATGACAGTTGCACATATCTCCAGAAACTATTCTCAATGTACAACATTTTGTATGGCAGTTGCACATATATACAAAAAATATTCTCAATGTACAATCTTTTGTATGACAATTGCACATATAGAGTCAGTGTTCCTAATACTGTACATGCTTCTAATACTGTACACTTCCCTTAATGTTAATTTCGCCTTGAGTGGATAAAGCTATTGTTCTGTCAGACCCAGATCACACATGATAAAGTGCTCAACATGTTATTTCATTCAGCATTTCAAATACAACTACTGTGTGAGAAAGTAGACAGGTTTACACAGTAGACAGGTTTAGACAGTACAGGTTAAGAAAGCTACAGCATCAGCTATGCCACGTCTGGCCGATCAGTCTGTTTTCTGCCCATCAGTCAACTTTCTATCGATCAATAAACATTCTGCCGATCTGTCAACTTTCTGCCGATCTGTCAACTTTCTGCCGATCTGTCAGTTTTCAGTATTGTCCTCAATAATCACTTTTTCATTCAGCTTGGAACACCTCTCAGCCACCTGAATTTTCTTCAACTGGTGTCATTATCAACGGATATGTTTCCTAACTGAAATAAAATAAATACAAAATTTAATACGTTTGTCTACAAGAGTTGGTAGAGACTATGATTGGAATAAAAGAAATGGAAAATATAGTACAAACTACCAATACTAAAAAAAGACAAATTGGTATTTATCCAAAATATACCAAGATTCTAGCGATTTGATTGGTTGAGGTGTCCTGTGAAAAAAGCAGCAGGAAGTTTGCATTCATACGCAATGATAGAAGATCATTATTTCTTTGAACTAAGGAAGATAACTAACCACAACTAGCAGAACATACCTCTTTTTTAGAAGATATCAGGTTTGCTTTAGCCCAGGTGCAGATGATCTGTTTGCCCCCTATGTCCTTCCCATGTAGTCCTTCAATCGCCGATGCTGCAGATTCCTCACTCATAAATCTGTACAAATAAATGCAGTGCTTGCAGGTTTAATGCAACATTCAATGCTACAGATCTTGTAGGTATCCTACTGCCATAAACTGACAAGGCATGATATAAGTGAAATAATCTTGAAAGCAAATCTAAACCACAAATAAAATTAATAATTAAAACAATGTATTATTTATAAGATCTATTTTTAAATGAAAAACTAGAAAATGTAGCGCACTTTCAAGTGTGAATTTGGTGCTATACAAGTGTGCATATTATTACTATCATCATTATAGTTAGATATAATTTATTTTAGTATATTTAGAAACAAGAAAAGCTATATACTATGCTACTTACCGAATTAAGCCAAATGCCCGCTGCAGACGCTTTCTAATGTCTTCGATGGGACCATATGGACTAAATAGTTCCTGAAGATCTGTGGCTGGAATAGAAAATGGTATATGAATAATATCCGATAATATTTTACTTTCTATGGATAATGGTGCCATGGATGTAAGCAATGTAAAATATAGGTCATGTTCAACGTTTGTGTTTTTTAGTGCTGGAATAATTGAAAGGTTTGCGGGTGGTAGTGTATCACTATGGATTGCTGGCTGAACGGCTCATATAGTACCACATTCAATACATAGTAATATGTATTGTCCATTGAACACGCCTGCGATATACAATGTGTGTAGACACAGATATCTCCTTTGCATTGCACCTACAATATCAGCAAATCGAATACGGCAGAAAAACAAACATGGCACATAGACAAATATGCTGACTAACATATACAGAGAAATTCATCCTATGCTCTAAGCATACCGATCAACCTGCATAAGAAGTAAACATTTGTTTTTTGTTTTGTATTTCTTTAAAGAACTTACGTGTGACATTTTTGGCAAGTCCACTGACATGCACTGTGGTGATCAATGTGTTGTCTTCACACGATGAAAGTGTTGTCGACGCTGAGAAGTAAAACCAAAATGTTACACATGTATCAGTAAAATACTCCACATGCTCACACGAAAACACGGTCAATCTATTCTAAAATGGGTGTGTAAATATACATCATTAAGAGTCCCCCCCCCCTCCTTAGTTTTATAATATGTAATACGAAATACCACAACTCTATGGTAACCTTATTTACCATAGTAACCATTTTCCTACACACTGGTTACTATGGCAGAAGGTTTCTAGAGTTAGACTGTTCCATACAGGTTATTACGCACTATTATAGTGGCTAGGCAAATAGCAGATGGCTGTCATACCCAAGTGAGTTCAGAATAAATGACTTCCTGGCCAGTGGTTGGTTATAAATGGCACAATTCCACTTTATTTGACAAGCACAACATCTAGCATCTCAAATAATTCCTGTTTTATTTCCAAGAGTGTTAATTTGTTACATTTTCAAAGCTCCGATTTGAATACCAGCCTAGATCAAATTAGTTCAGCAAATTCTGTGCAGATCTACAGTGGCATGGTGTCGCTTCTTAGCAACAGGAGTGGAGTAATTGGATTATCTGTTTTTCTTGATTTATAGTCTACTGGGAGAGTGAACTTTGCAATAAGGTATATTTGCTGGTATTTGACTCACTGGATCTCTAGATATACTTAAATATGTTAACACTGTCGCCTATGGGAATTTATTTGGTGGTTTATAACCAACGGGAGACGTTGTATTGGTATCCTTCTACAATTTGACAATACCAGTACCTTCAGTAATATCCAACTGTTGTGGATACTTCCCAGCATTTCCTGATTGTTGTGGATAGTTCACAGCCTTGCCTGACTGTTGTGGATAGTTCACAGCATTGCCTGACTGTTGTGGATAGTTCACAGCATTGCCTGACTGTTGTGGATAGTTCACAGTATTGCCTGACTGTTGTGGATAGTTCACAGCATTGCCTGATTGTTGTGGATAGTTCACAGCATTGCTTGATTGTTGTGGATAGTTCACAGCCTTGCCCGACTGTTGTGGATAGTTCACAGCATTGCCTGACTGTTGTGGATAGTTCACAGCCTTGCCTGATTGTTGTGGATAGTTCACAGGCTTGCTTGATTGTTGTGGATATTTCACAGCATTGCCTGACTGTTGTGGATAGTTCACAGCATTGCCTGATTGTTGTGGATAGTTCACAGCATTGCCTGCTTGTTGTGGATATTTCACAGTATTGCCTGACTGTTGTGGATAGTTCACAGCATTGCCTGATTGTTGTGGATAGTTCACAGCATTGCCTGATTGTTGTGGATAGTTCACAGCATTGCCCGACTGTTGTGGATAGTTCACAGCATTGCCTGCTTGTTGTGGATATTTCACAGTATTGCCTGATTGTTGTGGATAGTTCACAGCATTGCCTGCTTGTTGTGGATATTTCACAGTATTGCCCGACTGTTGTGGATAGTTCACAGCATTGCCTGATTGTTGTGGATAGTTCACAGCCTTGCCTGATTGTTGTGGATAGTTCACAGCATTGCCTGACTGCTGTGGATAGTTCACAGCATTGCCTGATTGTTGTGGATTGTTCACAGCGTTGCCCGACTGTTGTGCATGATTAGAAACATTTGCTAGCTCTTGCATATACTTTTGAAGAGCACTGCCCAACTGTTCTGCACATTTTGGAGCACTGCCCGACTGTTCTGCACATTTTGGAGCAGTACCCGACTGTTGCGCATAGTTTGGAGCATTTCCTGGCTGTTGTGAATAGTTTGGAGCATTTTCTGGCTGTTGTGCACAATTCAAAGCATTTCCTGGCTGTTGTGAATTTTTATTAGCATTTCCAGGCTCTTGTGTATATGTGATACTTGCTTCAGGCATCTATGGAAAAAAATATATAATAAATTGACAAATGAATACGAACAAATTCCAAATTCCAGGGGTACTTGATTCGATTTCTATCTCACTTCACACAAGCGAGATGGGAACTGAACTACGTATCCGTGGGGTACGAGGATAAATGCAAGGGCGACGTTCCTTTCAACTGTCCTAGCCGTGTTCCAAACATAAAATGAGAAGTTCGCACATTTCTCGCACAAGCAAAACTGTGGCAATGAGTCCCGTTAGATATGTGATGTCCTTGTGATATCCCTGGTATATACCAATGTATTTTATTTTAATTGGGGTTTAGTCGCTTTCTAGTTTCACTAATATCATGACCCGTCAGTTTAGGACAGTTTAGCACCTCCTCACTATTGCGAGCAGACCGCACAGGTTACAGTTTCATCCTTTTGATAAAACTGTGCATCTGGAGTACTCTGAACATTTACTATGGTGAAATGAACGTCCCCCTGTTTTTTAGAATTTTAAACACAATAGCTCTGCATCTCACTCACATAGTACATTTAGAACAGTAAGTCTTGTGAACGGCAACAATCATTGACAATGTTTATTATTTTTAATTTAAGATTTACCTGATTTGAGCGAGATGATGTCCAGTCACGGCCTAATGGGGACGGAGCATGAGATTGTCCTCGACCAATTGGAGATCGGGATTGAGTTCTCTGTGAAAAGTATGGAACCAGCATGATATACTTGAGATACATCAATCAGCTGATATATTGTATAGAATGCTTAATAAATCACTGTAGCATCTAACGTTTACACATATATTTACAATGACCACTTTAAACATTTAATAACACATAAACACACAATATATTATTATTGTCTTAAAAAACATGTAGTTTGTTATATATATATAATTTAGATCATGCCTTTTCTTTTGTAAATCTGATTTTGATTTTGAAAACTGAATAATAAGAGATTTCCTAAGCAATTTCTTACCTAAATTCATCATGGCGTTAATTGGAAATGCAATTGATAATTCAGTTATGTGAATATTTTACCTGAGTTGGTTGAGTCGACTTCGAGACACAATCTAGTGGCAGTTGACTCCCAGATCTCTGAGACTTCGACTCAGTAACCTTAACTTTCTCCATGCTGAAGGCAACCGGAGATGCCCCAAATAGCTGTGCCTGTGAATAATCCAGCAGGGAGAGGGTTAAACATCATAGACAGTAAAACGGAATCCGAAAAGTACACCATTCCAGACTTCAAATACCCTGTAGGAAACATTTCATAAGTAAAACATTTAACAAAGAACAAAAGTCACAATTCCATGGTAAAACATAAACAATGATCAATTTGGCCTACAATACTAACAGTTGTATTGTGGCTACTTCATTTGTAATGAAAACACCATTTATTATTGAAAATATAAGCAATTCTTCCTTAAAACTAGCGAGCAATTATGGAGTTTAACCTCGCCGCGGAAATCTTTCACCCATTTGTGATGATCATTAAAACTATCTTTTACATTTATTCAGTAAAATGATCAGGAATAAATACAGCAAGCTATTGAAAAGACAAAAGTAATAATAGGAAAACATAGATGGATAGAGAGGTCAGGGCTGTCAGTTTTGTAACTCCAACATAACATGGAAAGGGTTAATTTGATGGAAGGTAACTGATACATACACTGGCTGTATTAGCTGTCTTCCAGCTATCGGCCTTTGACCATTGACCTTGTGACCTCTTCGTGTCGGTCTGACCAGATTCAGCTGATGGTCTCTGTGGAATTTCCAATCACATCCACATATTAATTATAACACATTAGCTATTTTACTGAAAAATATTCCATATTCAAATTGCTTTATTCTTATTCCATCCATGTTCGGTGCAAGAATAAATTAAGTGGAGTTGCATAACCATCCAATTAGAATTCTTAGTTGTACTTTACCCGGTACTTCTGCTGAAGGCCTAATATCATTGGATCGTGTAAAATAATCTACAGTAAGTTTTATAAATAGCACTGGTACTTGCCTCCCTTTGGCTCTGGGTTCGTTCTTCACGTTGGTCTCTGCTGGGGTCGCTATTGCAGTCTTTACTACGGTCTCTTTTGTGGTCTCTGCTGTGGTCTCTATTGCGGTCTTTACTACGGTCTCTTTTGTGGTCTCTGCTGTGGTCTTTACTGGGGTTCTTGCTGCGGTCTCTCTTATGGTCTTTACTCCGGTCTTTGTCACCGTCTTTCCTACGGTCTTTATGGTCTTCAGTAGAAGCCCAGGAACACTTAATAGTTTCATCCTCAAACTTGGTCTTGTTCATCCAGAATATGGCCATGGCCGCATCCTTCTTTGTAGAAAACCTGGGAGAAAAAATAAATGGTTATTGATACCACATGATTCTATCATACGGGATACAATGTTATCATCTGCTTTGTTGACAATCTGAATTTTTTTGAATAGTTGGAGAGATCTTGCGTGATTTAATATTCAACAACTTACTTTATGCGAGCAGAATCATCAGAAACTTTGACATCTTCTACAGGACCGTACTTCGTTAAATTCTTCCACATCAATTGTTCTGAAATTAATTATGGAAAGAAATATGACACTTGCATCATCATGTGAATTGAACATATTATTCACACTTGTAATACAGTGGTCGAATGAATAGGATATCCGGGGGGTCATTTGAAAATCTGCAATGTAAAAGGTATCTGTCTGACCCATTGAAAATTACAGATTTTACCACCATTAACATTGGGCCTATGGAGAATGACCCCCTTATTGATTTCTTTATTTCGAACACTGTAATAAGCAATTAACATAGCAGTATCACATGATTCTTTGCGATTGCAATACTAAGTAAAGCTGTCTGCACTGTGGACACTCTCACAGTGGAATTATCATCCTTGGTTTGTGAGTACCATCCAGAGCTTGCAGGGTTACTGCAACACTAGTAAAGTTATCACAGACACAGGTGTTGCAGGTTTCGTTCTATCATAATCTGACAAAATGCATGGGTAAAATGACACAGAAAGTATCTCCCAAATAACCTATTTTGAAAACAAACCGAATTAAACATGTTAAAGAAAGCAAGCATGAAAGGGACAAATAATCAGAAATTACGAAACTTTCCGAGATTACGAAACCTTTCCGAGTACGACTCCATACTCAACTCAGAATGTTGTTCATAAAACGTCATGTGACGTCATAGCATACGTACTCAGGCTATGACGTCACATGACGTTTCATGAACAAAATTCTGAGTTGAATATGGAGTTGTACTCAGAAAGGTTTCGTAATCTCGAGGCCTGATTAAGATTTGATTTGTTGTTTTACGTCACTGCGGGCATATTTCACCAAATATGTGACGACATGAATTGGGAACCACTAGTTATAACTGCACACACTGTACTTAGTTCTAAATACCGAATACTCACTAAATCTTCTATATTTCCATAAACGTTTTTCTTCATTCCGGACGCTCGTGTTGCAACCCAACCCCCCAGTGAGCTGAATTCCATGGAGTCCGGCTCATGTCCGGTACAGTAACCTTTCACTGCAAGCTGACAGTGGAAGCAATGGTCTTAGAGGATGTAGATCAAACATAGCTATGGTATTATATTATGATGTTGTAAACCCACTAATTGGGAAATCCACATTTATAACAAAATAAATTAAGGGCTACTAAATTTTAGAGCTCGGCTTGAGGAATCTGGTGCTATTCTCCTTCCAATGACCTCCGACCTATGACCACTGACCTGTCTCTCAAGGTCCTGTCCAATAATCCCGGCCTCTATATGACAGGTCAAGTTTTTCTCATCCAGCCACAGGATCTTGTTCTGAAATGTACATGCATCTGTCTGTGTTACACGCACTGACAAGATAGAGAATGTATGAAATTCAATCTGAAATTTACATATGTCTGCAGCAATCGAAACTAACTTTAAAACTTACTAGCCCGAATAGTGATACAAATAACAAATGTTATGAATTTCTACTGGTCCTTAGGATACCTTTAGCATTGGGAGAAATGGCTCGGACTAGTGTTAATTTCGATCCCTGTGTCTGTGTACCTTTAAGAACATTTAATTAGTCCATCTAATAAGATTTAGAATATATGAAATGTAGTTTTCTGAGAAATTAACAGATGTCAATTTCATGAAATTGTATATCAAAGAAAACTGAATACCTAAGATTAATGTTGGCTCAGATTAAATTTGAGTTTGGCTATTTTCTTACTGATAAATGTACATTTCTGCTAAATGCAAACACACATCAGTTATAGATTTTATATCATGTTCAGTTGGAACTTATGTGAAGATTTGGTTATGGACTCACCATTACTGACATGTCAAGGGAGACAATCATTCTGGTTTCATTCTCTGGGCAGGCCAGTGCTTCCGAGACATTTGTGCCACCTAGTATGGACAGAAACAAATAGGGACGGTAAGTCTCGTCGGAGTTATATCCGGTGACCTAGGGCCTGCTCCTTTCTAGCTATAATTTCTGTACGTTCTGTCTGACGCATGCGCAGTTACACTGTGCAGTGTTGATCCTTGGTAACTGCACATGCGTCGGACAAAAGGTACAGACAGTACAGCTAGAAAGGAGCAGGCCCCAAATGAACTAAATATATTAATAAAAGGGAAGTAACTCTCTTAATATGTCATCCATACCAAACCTGAGAAGGGTTTACTAATCATCATGCTGCCTTTAGAAAACTAAAGATTTACACTAATAAATTGTATTTATCTATACCAAAGTTGTCAACCATGGTCTAATCAAAGTACGAGTCCAGGGCCCGAGATTACGAAACTTTCTGAGTACGATTTCATACTCAACTCAGAATTTTGTTAATAAAATGTCATGTGATGTCATAACCCTACTCACACAGCATACTCAGGCTATGACGTCACATGATGTTTTATGAACACAAAATTCTGAGGAGTATGGAGTCGTACTCGGACAGTTTCGTAATCTTGGGGCCAAAGCTAGATAGGCAGAAGGCTTCGAATACACAGCTGGGAAATCATCACAATCATGTTACTAACAAAGCCTCTCCTCAAACAACACAGTAATACCTACCACCAAAAGGTATAATCACAACATCGTGTTTGCAAGCCAGATTCACAATTGTAACAACATTGGCGTGACAGTCTGTAACAGATCAACAATTAATGATAACATATTTGTAAATAAACTTGTAAATTACAGGAGATTTTGATTATTTCTTCTTTTCATGAGTATACTAAAGTATTGTACTGTATATCATTGATATTCCAGTGACATCATTGGTAAATCAAACAAAAATGACCTCATAAACACATTCCAAAACTTCCATTTACTTACAAGCAGTTTGCTTTATATAAAAGTATTGCATGTATTTTGACTTACTTGGCCACACAACTAAATCTGGAATTCTCTTGAATTTTCCTTCCCTCAGAATGAACACTTCACTAAGCGTGCATCCTACACATAACAAAAATAATTTTAAAAATGCATCAAATCATAAAGCAATTGGAAAAACATACCGTGAAAGTGATTATGGAACGTAATGTCGGTGTGGGAATCTTTAACCCATTTGTGACGACCTCCAACCAGAATTGGATGTTATAAAAATGAATGTTAAATAAAATATCAGTACATCAATATTTGATTATCTCTCTTCTTTTAAACACCTCTTCTTATGTTAACCGTATTTATTGGTTGACATACCATGAGCTCGGTGCAATCTGTCTTGGGAATCGTCGGAGAAGTTCATACCACAGCGTTTCAAGTCCGTCAAGAACGCTTCATTTCTGATTGGAGTCGGCATATCTGCAGCACTGATTTCAGGCTACAATAACAACAACAGTCTATTTATTTTAGAGAAGAAAAAGTATCAGCTGAAGACGAGCAAGAAAAAAAAGGAGGAAGAAGTAGAAGAAGAATTAGGAGGAGGAATAGGAGAAGAAGAAGGAGGACGAGGAAGAGTAGAAGCAGGAGGAAGTGAAGAAGAAATTAAAGGACAGAAAAAATAAGACAGAAAAAGTAGGAAAAGGAAGAGGAGGAGGAGGAAGAGGAAGAGAAGAAGCAGGAGAAAGAAGAGGAGAAGAAGCAGGAGGAGGAGGAGGAGGAAGAAGAGAAGAGAAGAGAAGAGAAGAGAAGAGAAGAGAAGAGAAGAAGAAGAAGAAAGAAAAGGATAGAAAAAGAAGACAGAAAAAAGTATAAGGAAAAGGAGGCGAAAGAGCAGGAGGACAAAATAGTCTAAACAGTGAACTACTATATACCTGTGCGGGGGATTTGTGATCTGTACTGATGCCACATGTGGCAACCATCCAGTCTTTGAGCTGTGGCATAGTACTTCCACTCAGGTGATACCTGCAAACACCAATATACTACAAGTTTACAAGATTCCCAAATGTGTTTAAACCTAAATTGTCTAATGTGAATGTATACGGGGGAAAAAACTAGTATAGCACATGCCACAATAAAAGTTTACTACTTTGATGTTCCTATTAGTATTATTTCAAACTCTTCATTAAGCTCAAGTGAGACAATGAGACAATTATTTAAACTATTCAAGTTAAACTATTCAAATCCCAAAGTGAGATGATATTAAAATTGCCAAGTGGGGTTACAGAAATTAAGATTAAGTTCCACGAAATTGCTATCAATATGCAAACCTTTCCCCTGTGAACTGGACATGACCGTCATTGTTGATGATGAACTTGGAGTCGTTGTATCCCCACCCATTCCACTTGAGTAGCTCCTGTCTGAAATAGACATAAACAAATGAGGTGCTGTTTTAATGTTTTGTTATTTATATTATTATTTGGGCGAGTACGTTTTAAAGTTAAGTTCCAACCCTGCACTACTATACCAGCCGGTGCTCGCAGGTTTATTGTAACATTCAGCGCTATGGATGTTGTAGGTTTCCAACTTAACTTTAACCTACTCACCCGAATAATTAGGCCATGTTTATGTCCTCTGTGGAATCTATATGCTACGATCAAAATCTCTGCTATATACATTACGAGAAATGGATCGGCCGTCGGGCGAGTGGTAACTTCCAACCCTGCCTAAACTGACAAGTTGTGATATTAGTTAAATCATCTAGAAAGCACTCTACTCTAAACCCCAATTAAAACAAAAAATAATGCCTCTAGCATCATGCTTAGTGCAGAAGTAAATATTTCATTAAGAAATATAAATATGATATTTTAAATAGCAATTTCAATCTCTTGAGTCTTAGATTTTTCTGTAATAATAATGCAAATACAACTTCTAACTTCAAGTTTCTTGACATAGTCGATGATTTTTCATCGAGGTAACGTCACCACAGGCACTTGAATATCCACGAAATAAAAATCACCATCAAACATATCCCCTCTGACAACTGTAAATACTGACAGTGTTGTCAGAGGGGGTATGTTCGATGGCGATTTTTATTTCGTGGATATTCAAGTGCCTGGTGAACGTCACGTACTTGCGCCTTGGAATTGTAGGAGCTTCCTCGGCAATCGTCATCTTTGCATCACCGGACGCGCACATGTTTTGTGTAACCGAATGTTTATTATCACACATGTCGGCATCAACAGATCCCTCTGAGGAGTCATGCAAATGCCCAGAAAGAACACCAAGTCGGTATTTTGACGCCATGTTCAACATGTATGTATAATTAGAAGCGGGTATGCCGCTTCCGTTATGGCAAAATTATTGTCTCCCTTTGAGTAATTGCGTACCACTAACCTCACCGTCGTACGAGAAAAGTGGGCGGGGCTGTTCACAGTCCAACTCATGTTCGTGGGAGTGTGTCGCTAGATCTAGTCGATATATTTACCGAGATAACTGCAGTGTCATTTAATAGCTTCAATTTGCTTTG
>JAVCKZ010073966.1:0-13465 GCA_034780755.1 Lepetodrilus elevatus
AGAGATACCTAAAAAACAACAGTCAAATGAGAATAGATGTAGAGGGCTTTAGAACAGAGTCAGCTAATTGGGATAAGTATGAAAGATACATAGATAAGATAATGGAAGAGTATGACCTTGAAATGGTTAACCCATTAGACTATGGAGCTAAATACTCAGAGGGAGATAGTTCAAACCTTACTAATACTCTTAGAAAGAGACTTAAGAAGAGAGGTAAGATGAAAGACCTAGGGTTAGGGCTATATGACCCTGATGTGTACAAATAGTATTTAGATATGATACTTTAATCAACTTTCTAAATAGTTAAGTTTAATCTCATTTAACCTTTGTTTACTTTCACAGTGTATCCTACTATTAATATTAATATGAAGGATTGATTATGACATATGGTGGAAGAGACAACCCACTCGATGATTTAACTTATTGGATTAGTGAAACTGTAAGACTGGAAGCACTAAAGTATGAGACTAGGGATGAATTTTATGCAGGGTCAATTGGTGCTTATAGCCACGCACGAAGAAACGACCTACTTGATGAGGTATGTAGCCACATGGAACAAGTTAAAAGTGATTATGATAAAACAAAAGCAGGAAGTGTTTATCTAATCGTGATAGACGATAAATATCTTGGATATGGGATTACTTGTGACTTAGATAGAAGACTTAAGATACACGAAAAGAACCTAGATAATGCAGGACGTACTCATCACCTATTCACCAGTGTAACTTTTAAAGATGGTCAAATACCCTTGGATATAGAAACAGAGATTAAAGAGAAGTTCGTTAAAGTAGACTTAGAGGTAAGGGGGTTTAGAACAAAAGCTACTAAAGCAAAGTACTTGGACGATATCTTAGACATCATTCACAAGTACCAAATGGATATCTAGCTTAAAAGCTATTAGTCCATAGAACTACCCAAAGTAAACTAAAGGAGATTGACCATGAGTATAGAATTTACAATAATAACCCTTGTAGCTATAAGTCTTATAGTTATCTGGACAACAAAATAATTTATGATATAATACCAATACCGATCAAGGCAACTAGATTTGGATAAATCAAAACACAAGGACATGGAAATGTTTGAAGAACTAACTACAATCGTAGGCGACAATCCCCAAGCACTGGCAGCAATCGAAACTATCAATAACCAATTCAATGGTACTGTAGAAAAGATGCAAAGTTATGAAACAGAGATAGCAGGTCTTAGAGAGACTACTGCTGATATCAAAAGTAAGCGTGATGGAATTAAGCAATTACTTAGAGATACTATGGGTATCGAGGAAGTATCAAGAGAAAAGATATTGGAGAAACTATCATCAGCTGATGGTGGTCACCTACAACGTCAATTTAATGAGCAGCTTGCAGGTGTAAAGAAGGAGTTCGGATCACAGATTAATGATGCTAATGCTCAATTAGCTAAGTATGAGAGTGAAGTTCATGGACTTAAGTTACAGAATGCTATTGGTAAGACTGATATTATGGGTCAAGTACAATCTCCTAAAGCAGCACAAATACTTGTTGATGAATTAGCTAATGGTGCTGATTTTGATAGTGAGGGTAACATTATTTATCTTGGTGGAGCAGGTGAGAGACTACTAGATGCTCAAGGTAATCCATTAACACTTGAAGCTAAGATTAAACAAATCAAAGAGAACAAAGACCTAGACTTCATTTGGCAATCAAGATTTCTTAATGGTGGAGGTGCTCCAACTACTTCTACAGGTGCACAAGCTACAACTACATCTCCAGCAGGAGCTAAGTTAGTACGTACTCAGATGACACAAGCAGATAAAGAAGCTTATGTAGAAAAGTATGGACACAAGGCATATAACCAGCTACCATTGGTTTAATTCTGAGGGCTCTTGCCCTTAGTTAATAGTAATACTCATATAATAAATAACTAACCTTCTACGGTCATTCTCGTCACTTCTACACTGCTTTAACAAAACTATGCTATAATTTTACATAATTACCAGGTAAGGTAGTTAATCAATTAATAAATAGCCGGACGGCATTTAACACGAAACACCTAATAAATTGCTGGACAGCATTTAACACGAAACAACACGATGTTAGATTATCTGGTAAGATAAACTTCAAACTTTACAACTTAACACAAGGAAATAATATGGCTACAGGAATAACAACTCCAGCAGACTTCGTAATTTATAACGAATGGGTACAATCAGGATATTTAGAAAGAATTGCAGAAAATGTACAAGGTTTCAATGCAAACTCAAATGGTGGTATCGTTCTTACTACTGCATCACTCATAGGCGGCTACAAAGAGAGTGCGTTTTTCAAGGAACTTGCTCAGGCTGACCTTATTCACGATCGTGACAAGAACAGTACATCAGCAGTAACAGCAGCTAAGATGGAAGCAGTTGAAGAAGTAATCCCTTACTTGCCTTCAAGATTTGGTCCATACGAAACTACTCGTTCAGCATTCCTAGACATTGGTAAATCTCCAACTGAGTTCTCAAGCCTATTAGGTCAAGCTCTTGCAGATGCAGTAATGAAAGATATGTTAGATACATCTTTTGCAGCAGCAATCTCAGCAGTTAAAACACACGTACCTGCTTACGTAGTTGGTGACAAAACTAAAGGTCTTACTTATAATGGCTTTATCGACGGTATGGCTGCTTATGGCGACAAACTAGATAACATTGCTGTATTCGTAATGAGATCGAAAGATTACTTCTCAGTAATGAGAGATAACGTTACAGCTGCAACTATCGATACAATCGCAGGTCAAACACTTAGAGAAGGCTCGGTAGCAACTCTTGGTAAACCTGTACTTGTTATGGATAACGACAAACTTCTTTCAGGAACTGATGGTGCTGTATTAGCATTGGCAAAAGGTGCAATCACTTGTATCGCTGATGATAACATGTACATCACAACTAAAGAAGACTTGATGAAAGAGAACATCACAATCACATGGCAAGGAGAAGGTCAATATGGTCTTAAGCTTCTTGGATATGGTTACGATAAAACTAAATCAATCAGTAGAACTGAAATTGTTAAGGGTGCCAACTGGTCAAAAGTTGTTACATCTGACAAAAACACAGGTATCGTTGTAGTAGAAACTAAAGCGTAATCTTACTCAGCACTCTTCGGAGTGTTGGTATAAGGCTACAGTCTTAATCACATTAAAGGAAACTAAATGGCATGTAAAACACTTACACAAGGTATAGCAGATGAGCGTAAAACAGGAGAGACACTAACAGAGTGTACTCATAGATTACAAAAAGCTGGTCAGACTATGACTGAAGCAGAGAGAGAAGTTGCATGTACTATACCAGTACCTCCAGTAGTAGCTCCAGTTAAGCCTTCGGGAGTAACAGCTAACGGAGTAACTAAAGTTACAGCTGATATGACATGGGCACCTAGTGCTAATGCTGATAAGTACACTTTAACTATTGTACCAGCAGTAGCAGGTATGCCAGCATCAGTAACAACTCATAGCGTAGACCTTGTAGGATTAACTGCGGGAACTTCTTATGATTTTAAAGTAAAAGCATGTACAGGCACTAAGTGCTCAGCAGCTACAACTAAGTCGTTTACTACCCAAGCGTAATGGATATCCTTTCAGTAATAAACACTAATCCAATAAGTAGACCTGGTAATGGATATCAGAAGTCTACTTGGATTAATGTAAGACAGACTCAGACAGGGTCAGTTCAAGGCTATACTGTAAGTGTATTTGGTAACGATGCAACAGGTTCTAAGATTAATGCTCAAACATTACTTAGTTATTTATTGAGTAAGTTTCCTAAGCATGAGATATCTATTGGTATGAGACAGCCTATAGGGAATGAAACTCAATTGGTTATTTTATGGGGTAAGAACTTACATGTAGGTTCATTCGCTCCTAAGAAACCTAACCCACCGACTCAAGCAGAGCACTCATTTGACTCTGAGTTTGGACAAGGATTTAACAAATGATTAAGAAAATAACACTAGCTGAAGCTACTACACTATTAGCAACTAAGCTCAACTCTGAGAAGTTCTTAGCAGCACAACCTACTGAGCAACAAGCATACTTAGATTTAGCATATGGATATTTAACGTTCTTAGATTTAGACATTCCAGACCCTACACCTCAGTGCGTTATTGATGCTCAAGCATTGATGGCTTCATGGGATATTCACAATGGATTATCTGTATCAGTTAAGACTGGTGGAGAGATTATAGAAGCTAAGGTAGCAAGTATCATGGTTAAGTATGCTGAGGGTACTAGTAACAGTAACTCTATAAATAGAATACCAATAGAAGCTATGTGGTGTCTATCTAGATTTGGATATGACCCTACAGGTTGTGGTGTTAGACAATGTAAGATTGGACGTGCATAATGTTATCTGTAGAGATGCAAGCAATAGCCAAAGACTTAATTGACCAATTTGGAGATGACTTTGAATTGGTTAAGACTGAGATACATGGCTATAATCCAATTACACATCGTAATGATATTACTGAAACTAAGATACCAGCTAAAGGTGTTTCAGAGTCAGTAGACTCTAATGAGATTGTACCTGGTGTGATTAACCTTACTGACCAAAAGATTACTATGTACACTGAAGCAGAGAATATTGACACTTCATGGACTATCTCTGGTTGTAATATTATTCATATATCTAAAGTAGGGTTTCAGAACAGAGTAATTATATACGATGCATTCGTAAGGTGTAAGTAATGACCTTTGAAGCCAAGCACTTACCTGACATAGAGCATAAGGTTGCTAGGATAGTATCTAGACAAGCTATGTTGTTTCAAGGTGAGCTTCTAAGACAGTGGCCAGTAGATACTGGTTTCTCTAGGAGAGCTTGGATGTTAAAGAGAGTTACAGACTTAAAGTATACTATGACCAATGATGTTACTTATGCTCCTATAGTATGGCTAGCACATAGACCTAATGTCACTAAACCAGATAATATTAAATGGTGGCATAGTAGAGGTGGTCAGGTTATACTTGACAAAACTCAACGTATGTTGAACAAAGAGGTAGCACATGCACTTAGCTAAAACTAGAGATTATATCGAGGTTTACTTTCATGACCATTGGGCTTCTACTGATATTGTATATCAATCAGCAGATGCAAAGCCTAAAGGTAAGTTTGTAACTTTAGACATCAATCCAGTACGAGGTAACAGGTCGTTAGATAACTCATATACGTTTACTACTTTTGATTTAGTAATAACAGTATATGAAAAAGATAGATACGGTGTAGATTTGTTGATAGACGAATTGATAACCTTTGTAGATGAGATGGACTTAGTCATAGGTTCAGAAATTTACTTTGGATACCAAGGGACTTTAGATTCTAATTTATGGTATCAAGATGTAGTGTTTAATATAACTATAGGGGCTTGTGACAAAGTACCTCCTGTTCCAACGTCAGGCTCTTATGATAGTAGTTTCTCACAAGCATTTAATAAATAAAGGATAATACATGACACAGATTGAAAGAGACGCTCAAATAGATAGTCTATTAGCAGACAACACCGCTGGAGATATTTCAGCTAAAGATATGAGAGATATTACTAAACAAGCATCTATGGATATCCAAGTAAATACAGATAACAGCGAAGCTGCTATTCATAGAATAGATGACCTTAACTTAGACCCTTCAGGAAATACCTTAATGAGTTTAAAGAACATATAGTTACAGAAACCTATAGTACTTCCTACAGATGAGGTTACAGCTCTACAAGATAATAGATTATGTACTGTCGCTTCTTTGGCAGCAGTAAATAAGAGTATCAACAGTGATGTAGATGAATTAGGCGAACTAGTAGAAGAGGGACTTAAGGACTTAGCAACTCTTGACGACGTTGAGAGACTTATCCGAGAGTTTAGAACAACAATTACAGGAACAATTACCAATTGGAATGCACCTACTAAAGCAGAGTGTGTTACAGAGTTTAAACAACTACCACACTTTGACTGGGCTAAAGATGATGACTTTTATGTTATTGACACTACAAAAGATAAAATGGTGCTTATTAAGTATAGAGCTAATGGTGCAACAGATGAGGCATCAGTGGGTGACTTTTGGTGTGAAAACCTAACTAAGGCTAGATAATGTTAAACCTACTAGTCTTAACCTTTATGCTAGTCCTCAACGGATGTGCGTTTACGGATGCAGCAGGGGGTAGCCTAGATTTAACTGAGACTAGGAAGATAGTTATAGAGCCACATAAAATTGAAATAAGTGGTGATATAGATATAAGAGATTGGCAGCACATTTACCCTATCCATCAGATGGTAAAATGAATGTGGTATAATGTCATTACAAATCAACACAGGAGATTACATGATTAAAGGTATATTAATGGTAGCAATGCTACTAGCTATGACAGGGTGTGGTGAAAGCACTACGACAACTAACACCACATATGTTACACAAGGTGACGGTGGAGTCTACATAGACAACAGTGATGGTACAGTAACTTACATTGCAGAGGCTTTCAACGAAGGTGATGCTAGCGATGGTACTACTGGCGAGTTTGATGCAGGTGACGATGAAGTGGAGTGTAAGTCAAAGGGCTACTTCTTCTGCCCAATCACCAAGACTTGTAATAATACGTCAGGCTCAGGCGGGACGTGTACTGGTCGTAAATAGCAATTCGCATTGGTTAGTCCAAGTAAGCCGTAATAAAAATTAAAGGAGCCATCATGGCAGCAACAAAAGGAACTACAGCACCAGGTGTGAAAGTTTTAAACTCACAAGGTACTAAAGTATATGTACTAGACGTGCCTGCTACAGCTTGGACTGACTGTACAGCGGCATCAGCGGCAATTCTTGCAGGGAAACTTGTAGGTTGTCCACAATCATTAGGAGCTATCGCTCAAACTCGTTCAGTAACAGAGTACAAGTGTTTATCATCTAATGAGAGTGCAAAAGCATTGGGAGGTATCTCAAGAGGTAACCTTGAAATTGGTTTACTACTTGACCCTACAGATGCATCAGGTCAAAAAGCTCTAGTAGATGCTTTCACAGGCAACACTGAAGTAATCGTAGGTATTGAACTTCCTAACAAAATACCAACAACTGGTAAAAATGGAACAATCTATTGGTTTAAAGCAGGGGTATCAGCTATCTCTACTGAAATAGCAATGGATGCAGCAATCACACTAACAGCTACATTGGAAATATCTTCTGATATAACTGAGTGTCCAGCAGCGTAAACATTCTAGAGCCTATGGCTCTAGGGTATTTCGAACTGGGTAGGTTATCCGTTGCCTGTTGAGGTAACTTACCCTATCCAGTTGGGAATATCCCATAAATTTAACAACAGGATTACACAATGGCAACTAAGACAAACCCATTCAACACTTTCAAACCAAAGACTAAAAAAGCTAATATTGAAGCGCTTAACGGTGCAGAGATTGAATACAGAAATTTAACTCTAGCTGAGACTGATAGTTTAAGAGAAGCTCTTATCACAGGTTATAACAACGAGACAGGTGAGCCTGAGATGGACTTCATTAAAGCAATGAGTATTAAGTATGACAAAGTAGCTTTAATGCTAGTATCGCCTAAGATGAGTAAAGAAGATTTATTGGACTTATCAGGTGAAGCTGAGAAAGCTGTAGATGAAATCCTAGCACTAGCTATGGACTCATCTGAGCAAATCACACCTGAGGGAAACTAAGAAGACTGGCTTCTGAGGAAGAAGGTATCTATAAGATAGCTGAAACCTTAGGATATCCAGTCTCAATAGTTAAACATTTACTTACTCAAGAAGAGTATATAAATTGGTTGCGATACTTTAAATACAAAGAGCCTGACTCCTTGGAAATACAGTTAGCAACCTTATCACATTTAGTAGCTATAGGCTTAGGCTCTAAAGATAGTAAGATAGAAGACTTTATTATACATAAACCCGAAAATGATATAATACAACAAGAAAATGCATCAACAGGCATAGAACAACAAATAACATCTGTATTTAGTGGGATAGCTGTACTAATGGATTAAAAAACCAAAGGAGCAGCGTATATGCCAGCTAAATACAAATCTGACCAAGATAAAATAATAGTATCTATTGAGGCCGACATTGAAAAACTCAAGTCAGGTCTCAAAGATGCTTCTTCAGAGATAGATAATTTCATAAACAAAACGGACAAGATTAGTGGTAAAGCTACTGATAATATGAACTCTTTCGCTATGGCTTCTAAAGCTGCTATGGTAGAAGCTGCTGCACTATCCGCTGTAATGTATGGCGTAGGTAAAGCTATGATGTCAGTCGTAAAGACTGGTATGTCATACAACAAAGAGTTAGAAGATGCTAGAGCTACTTTAGAAGCTATGACTAGGTCTTCACTTTCATGGAAGAATATCCAAGGTGACTTAGTCAAAGAGACTGAACGTAATGCAGTAGTTAATAGAATGGTAGCTGGGAGTATGAAAGACATCCAAGCTATCTTACCTGAAACTGCTATGAGTATGAAAGATTTACTTACTTCGTATGCTATAGCTAAACCAGCTATGGATCAATTCAATGTATCTGGTAAAGACCAAGTAGAGATACTCAAGCTTATGTCCAATGCTTCTTCTAACTTTCAGTTAGGAGCTAACGAGCTTAAGTCAGGTATCGATGGGCTTGCGAGTGGAATATGGATTGCAAACTCAGCCTTTGGTAGAATGATGACATCTCTAGGTATATCTAAAGAGGGACTAAACTCAGCAGCGGATAGAGCTGAGTACTTAAAAGATAAGCTTAAAGATGCTGGTATCATGGCTGACACTATGGCTGTTGCTACCAATGAGTTAGATGAAGCATACAGTACTATGGCCTCTAACATGACCCAACCTTTTTGGGAACCTCTAAAAGAAGCCATCAAGCAAACTACCCACGAGATAGGAGTTAATGGCCCCCTTGCTACTCAAGCATTTAGTCAAGCTTTCATAGAGTTTGGTAAGACAGCTGCTGATGTAATAGCTGTTGTAGCTAAAGGGATAGTGTATATCACTGGAGCTTTAAGTACTGCATGGAGTGGGTTTAGAGCTATAGGTATTAAAGCTGGCCAATTATGGACAGGTCTCAAGAAAGCGGGTAACGCTGTATCTAAGACAGCTGACTTTATGTTTAATGGTTATAAGAATGCTAACAAGTACGAGAAAGCTTTAAATGGTTTAAATGCTGAGTCCCGAGCTTGGGGCGATGAGATGGATAAGGTCTATCATTCAGTACAAAACAAAATGACCATGACCAATGGTTTAGCTACCTCTATTGACAACGTACGTACTGCATTTAAAGACGCATCATTTGAAGCTAAAGAGTATGCATCTAGTTTAACTGAAATACAAGGTCGTACGTTTGAGAAAAACGAGGGCTCAGGTACTACGGGGTCTAACAAGAAAGCCGTTACTGAAGAGATAAACAACTTACTTAGAGTTCAGATAGAGATTGAGCAAGCTAAGGCACTTTTAGAAGATGCTTCAAATGCTAAAGCTTTAACTCGTGCAGAGATGAATGCTAGAGACATTGTAGTTGCTCAACAGAAGTACTTGTTAGAAGTCAATGCTTACAACCTTGAGAAGAAACGTTCTAAAGGTCAAGGTATTAAAGGCAAAGAGAAGATTATGCAAGCTGAGCTTAAGATGCTTAGAGCTAAAGCTAAGATGACTAGGGAGATGAACAAAGAGGCTTTACGTACAGCTAAAGATTTGAAAGCTATAGGAAGTACTTTGTTTGATGACTTAGCTAGTGGTGACTTTAAGAATGCTCTTAGTAGTTTATCTTCAAGTATTCAAGATATGCTACTTAGCCCTCTTAAAGATGCTTTCTCTTCTCTGTTTAGTGATCACTTTGCAAATGCAATATCAGGAGCAAGTGAAGCTATAATGGGCGCATTTGGTATGATTACCAAGAAGGCAGTAGTTGAGGGTGACACTATAGGTGCTTCCAATACTAAGAATGCTGTATCCACATCAGGTGCTATGGGTGGTTTACCTATGGCTATTGCAATGGCAGCAATGTTAGCTGGTTTAGGACTGTCGTCAGCTTCCGCACATAGTGGCGGAGGTTCAAGTGGAGGCTCAATGCCTAGCTTCCAAGAGGTTAGCAATAGACAAGGTAAAGATAGAGCCCAGAACATGAATGGGGTAACATTAAGCCTTCAAGAGTACAACGAAGTAGTGACCATAGCTAAAGAAAATGGAATGAATTTCAACAAGTCTTTAGAAGCTTACAACGGGTTAGTTAAAGAGGCTAGTGAGATATGGCGAGAAGCTTCTACGTCTATGCGTAGATGGGGGGTTGAACTTAAGAGTTACCAATCAGCAGTAGATGCAATGCATGCTTCTGGTGGTTTTGATGAGATAAACAAATTCTTTGACGCAGCTGCTACTGGTGGCGAGAATATAGCGTATCTCACAGCTGACCTCCACGCCTTATCTCTAGAAGCAGGCTCAGGTCTACCTTACTCAGTAGAGTCAGCTAAAGCTGCTATCAAAGATTTAATGATAGCTTTCTATAATACAGCAGATGCAGCGCAACAAGCTAGGATATTAGTACAAGCTACAGCGATAGCTAAAGCAGGTAATGCGGCAGTCAAATTAGCTGGGGCTCAGAAGAGTGCAGCATCTAGTTGTAAGGCAGCAGCAGATGCAGCAGAAAGAGCAGCAAAAGTATGGGCTAGAACATTAGTTGACATTGCGGGACTTAAAGCTGAGTGGATCGGTGGTGTAGCTGGAGCTACGCTAAATTTAGCAGCAGCCACTAAACACACGGGCTTAAAAGGCCTTACTATGGAGAATTTCCTAGAGAAATTTACTAAAGCAAGCTCAGGAGGATTAAGCCAAGATGACTTCAGTGCTTGGTCAGAAATGAGTATGGCAGTAAGAGAGCTAAGTGATGCTATTAAAGAAGAACTACAAGCTAAATTAGACAAATTATCTGATAGTCTTACTTTCTTTGAAGATGTATTAACTAGAATAAATGATGCATGGGTAGGTACATTAAGTTACCTGAACAACACAGAGAAAGCAGCAAGATTAGGTGATCAAGCTCAAGCTGCTATAGCTAGAGGTGATAGTGATAGCTACTTCAATAGTATTTATGCTCAGTTAGAACATGACAAGCGTATGAGTATTACAAGAGAAGACTATGCACCTAAGTTTGATAACTATATTGCTCAGTTACAAAACATAGAACCTGAGAAGACAACAGATGATGTAGTCGAAACACTAGAGACAATCAGTGCTAAAATAGAAGATGTACAAGATGCTATAATAGCTGCATCATATCAAGGATAAGGTGCATTAACCACCTATTAACTTCTATAGTATACAATTACACCTAAACAAATTAAAGGAAAAATATGAAGAACATTGAATTGTATAATGATGACTGCTTAAACCGTATGGATAAGCTTATAGCTGAAGGTGTAAAGGTGGATATGGTGTTTACCTCTCCTCCATATAATATGCGATTAAGAGTTAGTAATGGAAGATATACTAAGAGAGAGAACACCAAACATTTTAGTAAAAAATATGATAACTTTGATGATGCTCTACCTATGGAGGAGTACTTTAATTTCCACAAGAATGCTCTCCATAAGATGATGGATATAGGGGATATAGTTATTTGGAATATCTCCCTAGTAACGGGCAGCAAAGAAGCTATTTTTAGGCTTATAGGAGAATTTCATAAAGAAATAAAAGACATCGTTGTGTGGGATAAGGGACACGGACAGCCTGCAATGCACGCAGGTATACTAAATAGAGCCACAGAACTGTTAATTATCTTTAAAAAAGACGCAAAAGCAGGTAGGTATTTAGAGTCATATAACTTCAACCGTGGAGAGTTGGCAGATATTTGGAGGGTTAAGCCTACTAGGAGCATAGCTAAAGGGCATGGGGCGGTGTTTCCAGTGGAGCTGTGTGAAAAAGCAGTAAGTAACTTCTCTTGTGAGGGTGGAACCGTTCTTGACCCGTTCATGGGTTCAGGTACTACAGGCGTAGCTTGTAAGAACCTAAACCGTAAGTTTATAGGTATAGAACTAGATGAGTCTTACTACAAGATAGCTGAGGAAAGAATAAACAAATTAGAGGAACAATATGAAGGAAATTGAATTATACAATGATGACTGCTTAGTACGTATGGATAAGCTAATAGCTGAAGGTGTAAAGGTTGATGCAATAATCACTGATCCACCTTATGGTACTACTAGAAATAAATGGGATAGCATCATACCACTACCTGAGATGTGGGAAAGACTTAACAAACTAATAAAGCCTAATGGTGCAGTAGTGTTATTTGGTTCTCAACCCTTCACAAGTTCTCTTGTTATGAGTAATATAAAGAATTATAAATATGACTGGGTGTGGGAGAAAAACAAAGCTACAGGTCACCTAAATGCAAAACGGCAACCAATGAACAGTAATGAGTTAATAAGTGTCTTTTATGCTAAACAACCTACTTATAACCCACAAGGTTTAATACTTAAAGATAAACCAACAATATCAAAAGGTAATAGGGGTACTAAAGAAGGGGGAAGTAGAGGTACGTGTTATGGGCGAGCAAACAAAGATGCGGTGCAAACACACAGTAACTACCCACGCAGAAACATACAGTTTGATGTAGATATAAAAGCAAAGTTTCACCCAACCCAAAAACCTGTCCCCTTAATGGAGTACCTAGTTAAAACCTATACCAATGAGGGTGAAACAGTACTAGACTTTACAATGGGTTCAGGTACTACTGGTGTGGCTTGTAAGAACTTAAATAGGAAGTTCATCGGTATAGAACTAGACAAGGATTACTACAAGATAGCTAAGGATAGAATAAAAAAGGTATAATACATAAAAACTAAAGGCTTTTTATGACAATCTCCCTACCAGTACCGTTAGCATTTCAAAGCTCAACGGTCACAGACGAAACACCTACCCTTAAAGATATTCAGATAGGGTGCAACAAACCGATAATCGCACATGGTTTAGAGGTTCAGGCGGACTCATGGATATACTCTTATGCACCTGCTGATGAACTAGTCATCCCTGAGTATGACCAAACAGACGCATCTAAAGGTAAGTACAATATAGGGGATATAATTTGGCGTGATTGCAAACTTCAAATCGTGACTGCTAAGAGCGGGGAAAAATGGACGGGTAAAGCATTGGAGCCTGAAGAGCAAGGTTATGATACAGACTTTAATCCTACTGCTTGGAAACACCGTTACTGGCGTACCAAAGCCTTTGCTAAAAATCAATGGTGTGCTAACAGCTTCAAGTACCTTAATAAACTCTACTACCTACAGCATAATGCTTGTGACAGAAACTGTCTTTCATGGCAATGGAATATTCGCTGTACCATTCCTAAGAGCGTCAATTGCAACGAGTACAAGAAGAGCTGTCTAAAAGAGAACATCTCAACTAAGTTTAAAGCAGGGAAAGATGTCAAAGCAGACTTTATAGATTGGAGATGTACCCCAACTGTTCAAGAGGAGATGA
>JAVCKZ010073977.1:0-13464 GCA_034780755.1 Lepetodrilus elevatus
TGCTGGTGCAGTCTTTGGTGATATCACGGTTGGACTATTGTAATTCTCTTCTGTGCGGAGTCTCTGCATGCACATTACGGCGCCTCCAATGTCTTCAGAACACAGCGGCAAGAATCATCACCAAGTGCCCCGGGCATAATCATATCACACTCATTTTGCAGAACCTCCACTGGCTTCACGTACCACAGAGAATTGAGTACAAAGTCTTGTGATTGTTTACAAATGATTGAAGAACAACCTAGCTCCAAGATATCTTACCTAACTTCTGACAGTCCACAAAGCAATCCGTAATTTCAGATCAAAAATCAAGGACAGTCTGATCACCATTTCAAAAACTACATCAAGCTTCGGAGATCGTGCCTTCAAAATTGCTGCTGAAATGGTCTGGCTGACTCCGTTAAAGCTGCTAAATCTCTTGACTCAAAACTTTGTCAATATACCTTGTCTAGGTGACTGCGTGTTCACAGCGAACCGCTCTCGAGGCAGGTATAATGTTAAGAGCCTGTGAGCAGCCTAGCTGGAACTCTGCGCTATATAAATAGATTATAATTATTTATGTTATTTATTTATTTACAAGTGATCGAAAAGAAACGCATGCAGCCGAACCGCAACTGATTTTTGCCACTACCCAAACAGTACCATACAAATCAATAAATAATGTGTATTTGGTAACAGTTTTTGTAAATTTCAGCTTCATATACGACGCTTGCCATTCAGACACGGATGGCATCCAAAACAACAGTAGAGGTCGGCGCGCCATTGGTCCTTCAAGTAACCCTGACTATGCAAGGTGGTGCTGGAAAATGGACGAAGGATGGCGTTGAATTGACCCCCTCCATCGGGCAGTTGATAGATGCGTCTGGACCTGTTCGGAAGTTGACTATAGTCAGTGCAACTAAGGCAGATATTGGAATCTACAAATTTTCTCTCCTGAATTTAGAATCTCAAACAGAAGTCGCTGTTGTAGGTAGGTATAGCTGAGGTGCACATCCAGCCGCGATCTGTAATTATTGCATATTGCGTTGAGGTGAATTATATAAAGTAATCATAATATCTATACACATAACCTCTTTTTACAGAATACACAGAGTATAAGTAGTCTGTTGTGGTTAATTTTAAGTCTTGATACGCTGGACGTTTCCTGGTTTTGCGAGTCACGTCACAGGAGCATGTTTAGAACGTTATCTCTCATAAAGTATGATGTTCAGGGAGTTGAAACCTTTGTACGTACAATCTTCAGTAAGTTCCCGATATATGAGTATTCCAGTGCATTTAATAAATGATTTACACAGCACTAAATAACATACATTTTGCAATCGATTTCCTATAATCTGGGGCCTTTCAAAATGATATTTCTTCCAAAGAAATGATACAGTGCTTGTACATATCCACAATTAACCATGTAAATTCAAATTGGAATTGTTACAGTGATTATTTCAATTTGGCGGTCTGCCCGCTGGACTTTGGTTTTGCGAGACACGTCGCTGGAGCATAATTAGTATCAAGACTTAAAATTAGCCACAACAGAATAATTATACTATGTTTATACTGTAAAAATAGGTTGTGTGTCTAGATAATAATTATTAATTTATATCATTCACCTCAACGCAATATGTAATAATTACAGTTCGCGGCTGGATGTGCACACAGTATTAACTATTACACATTGCGGTGGCATCTATCGACGCAAAGTATAATTATCACAGATCGCGACGATATTCAATGTTGAGGGTTCAACAGGTATGTGAACCCATAAATGTGTTTTGTGAATTCTTCAACTATCAATTTAAAATATGTTTACCTATTGTATTAATAATCTGTTAAATACGTATCTGTTATAACTTTTGTTCTTTTGTCCTGAAAATTGTAAATTCTTGACAGAAATCAAATGAGATGCATGGAAGTATAATATAGACTAGTCAGTGTCCCTAATACCGTACATTTTCAGACTAGAACTGTTCTTATGGCAACGTTCTGAAACCGAATTGTATGTATCGACTATCAAATGAAAGGTTATTCAATCAGCTACTCGAAAATACTAACCTCGGTGTCCTACTAATCATGCTCAATAGGTTTAATAACTAGTAGACCCCCAGTGTTTGTACTACCGTACACCAGCTTGTAATACCTACGGGAATGTACAGTATTTGTTCATAATTTATAATTTATAATTTGATCTTTATATAATGTGTTCAAGCTGATTAATAGAATACATTTTCAATGTTAAGTTTCATCTTCATACATACATGCAAATTAGTACATATGGAAATGTTCAAAATCTAAAAAAGGTTCATATAATTGATGGCTTGTTATCGAGTAAGAGGAAGTATACTTAATATAATAGTTTATTTCGTATATGTAGGCCTCAGGTCCATGTACATTTGTAGTTTACATAAAATCTGCTCTAACCATAATAGCGTATTTTACGAATTTACATACATTTACAAGTATTTGAATATTTTTGGTTGACAATAATTGGTATAAAGTTTGCATAGAATACATATTGATATTTTGAATATATTTCATTCTTAAATCTGTGTATAGTGGGCATATAAATAGAAAATGAATATTAATAACTATTTTCGATATATGCGTTTATATATATATATATATTTTAAATATCGCACATAGTAAGTATTAGCAAGTATACCGTTGGAATTTGAGTGTGCGCTATTTTGCATAACTCGCCTAGATTAGCATAAATTATCCGAAGGCACGTGGTTACAAATTTCGATCAATCGTATTAAAACTTGCACGTACGTGACAGTAGACGCGCGAACTCTTAACATATCCTGGGATAACCCATGAATGGAACCATCACTTTACTTCACGGAGATCATTTTAACAAACTGAGAAAATGAACATTTTAGGTAAGTGTACGGTATTAGAAGGGTGTACGGTATTAGGAACACTGACTCTATATATTTCACGTTATTACTAACAATGGCATCCCTAGCAATACGCGCGCATTGTGATGGGGACTGCATCAAAATTATATGTACCATCACTGGATGGGATCAACCTCACTGCTTTGGCACACTCACTTCGCGAATGCTAGTCAACTATCCTCAAACCAATGTAATACTGTGTATATTTTAATTGTTTTAATTATCCACTTTCTCATTCAAACTATTGCTGTAAATACATATGAAATATCAATGTTTGGCGCGAATTTGTCGCTGAAATTAAAGATAATAGGTATAGAGATTAGTGGCTTATATATATTATAATATAGTTCAATGAATATCTGTTCGGACTTTGTTAAGCTAAAACCTAACAAACATTCTTCAATGTTCCTTCAGTAAATTACTTGATTAAAGGCATACTATCACAGTTGATATACATGTATAATCGGACAAACTAATGTCGATCTGAGACTAATTACGCTTGATTTATCCACCCAAAAGTTGTTATTTACTGATAAACAAATCATATTTTATATTAAATAGGGGAACGTTCCGCTATTTATCTTGTCTTTGATGCATCACTGTTCTAAGAAGGAATACGAGCAGACATTAGAGTTATGTCCCCTTACATCATATATTAAGAAGCTGTTGGCCATATTTGATTTAAACCCTACTGGAGATGCAGGGGGTTTGCAGTGAAGTTTTGTCAAACACAGTGGTGAATGTACTTTGCAGTTAGAGCTAAGAACTAAAACAACCATAAATATCTGATATTATGACTTTAAAAGTGATATATTTATCTTTCATCCAATTTCTTTGTATAAATTCAATCACATTATTAATTTATTGATCTACTGATCTAAATGTGGAGTGCAGTAGTCTAGAGTGAGTGCCTCGTTACCTTGATTGGCCCTGTTTATGGCCCGGTAGTGAAGCGTTATCACTACCCAGCCATAAACAGGACCAACCTCATATAAGTGCTTAGATTCACACTGTTCCAAGCAACCCAGCTGTACATGGGTGTGCGGTAGGATGAGATGGAATTGCAAATGTTAACCTTCTAGCACCTAAGTAGCAGTTTGGGTTATATAGCATCCCTCATGGAGTTGAGAGGGTGAAATGAGCATAGATTTGGCACAAAAGACACATATTGTTACAATTTATGTTTATGTTTCAGGTGGGCCTACCGATGTGACTCAGACTGGTTTATACAAGACTGGTGTTTATGCCAATACACGCATACAAGAATCACGTTTCTTTACCAACCGGTTTCGATGGCATTGTGTCAAACATTCACCATAGCAAAACGTTCTGTCATCGCCTTGTCGCGGACGTTCGCCTCTCGGCATGTAGCAGCTGCTATGTGTCTGTCCACGAAAGCCGCTTCAGCAAAGAAACGACGGAGCACTGACAATGAAGAACTCAACGAGAGAGCACTAGTACTTGCGAACACTTTCAACATCACCCCAACAGAGATGCAAGACTATTTGAAGTCAAACTCTAGCATCGTTTCCATAAACAAGGAAAAGTTTGAGGACATTGCTAACCTCATCAAAGTGAGCAAATTCTCAGCAGAAGATGTTTTGAAGTACCCTAGACTGTTCCACCTTAGCGTCGCCAATATCAAACGGAGAATTTCAGAATTGGAGAGAATGGGGCTTGCTGTGAAGGTGTCCATCGTAACATTATCTGAAAACAAGTACAAGAGTCGTCTGTCCAGTTTGATAACAGAACAGGAAGTCGCGCGAGAATACAAACACCATGAGAACCTCTTGACGGATATGCTGCACTGTACCACCGAAACGGCAGAATTAATCTTGAAAGAACATTCCTGGTTGAGAAATTCAAAGATATCGACTCTTAAAGAAGGTATTAAGATCATAAAAAGCTTTGGTGTAAGCGATGACGCTATTCTCCAACGAATCCATGCCACTATTATCTCCCCTGCTGAACTGCAACGGCAGCTTTTGATTCTCCATGAGAGCGAAATCTATTTCTCGGACTACTCGGAAAGCTATGTGTCGCTTTTACACCCACGGAGTAGATATTTCCGAAAGGGTCTCCAACGAGTTTTGGATGAGCGGGAAATCCTCCAGGAAGGGAACTGCAAAAACAAAGAAGGGTATATTTTTTACCGTTTGAAATGCACCTCAGATGACTTAGGAATAATGCTGAGAATATATTCGCCTTTGCTGTCAATACGCTTGCCCAAACTGAAGCAGAATCTGGATATTCTGTTGAACGAATGCAGTTTCGCTTCTCGAGACATTATCTGTAATCCTCAACTTCTTGCATTTGCATCTAGCACACTGAGGGAAAGGTATGATGCTTTGGATGCTCTGAACATCGAGATCACGATGACGCTGATGAAGATGACTAATATGAAATTTCATAACTATATTGAGAAAATGAAACCTATAGAGTAAGGACATGTGTTTCTTTACTAGCAAATAGATGAATCAAAGATTGATCAATGTGTTCACAGTTTGCTGATGAATGTTGATTTAAACAAAACTATCTGTTGCAAGTGTTGATTGTTCAATAGATATGACAAGCTGTAATGGTTTATAGGATTAATATACCGGTACATCATATTATACATGTACATCATATTATAAAACATTTCAATACAAATATTGTGATTACAAATACATGTATAAATTCATTTAAATACAGTAGACCTCGGATATACCGGCCTCGGATAAACCAGACCTTGCATATAACGGACTGAATCTGAAGTCCCAGGTCCCGTCTAACGCTAATTGCGGCATATGCGTATAACGGACAGAGATAGCCAGTCCCAATGAGTCTGTTATATGCGAGGTCTACTGTAGTACCGTAATAAGAAAGCTGTTCATTTCTAGAATGAAACTGTAAAATATCACTGGTAAGTTGGTAACAGACTTTATCCAAAATATGCGTCGATTCTCGCGATTTCAATTTGATTGGTTGAGAGAAGGCCTGTGAAAAGTCGTACACACGCCTATCCCGACACATAACAGATATGACCTCATAGTGGGACATAAATGATTGTGACGTCATTACACAACATACGTTACAAATATATTTCGGCATGAACATCCATAAGCGGGTAAGTTTATAGTGTATAACTATTACGATTTTGGATAAATTTGTTATCAGTGTGATTTCCGGGGTGTATTCCCTTCCAATGTTTCATAATCATTAGTGTTCACAGTAAACTGGTACATTCAGAGGGAATAATTTAATCAGTCCCTGATTTCTCGAAACAAACTTGAGTTTCAGATTGTTCACATTGGTTTATATTAGTGCTATAACTTGAGTAAAATTTTAGTTAGGTTTGAATTTTTAGTCAAAGTTAATACAGGCAAACTTATGCCCATATTATCGAAAGCGGTTTGGACCTGGTTTAGCTCTAAAATGCGAGTCTGGACCTGGTTTGGGTATGCCTGTTTTCTATAGTATAAGTTTCCCTAAACCATGAATCTAGGTTTCCGTAAACCAAGACTAACTTTAATCCAGGTCTACACTAAACCGCTTTCGATAATATGGGCCACAGCATTGTATGCTGAGCAAAATCTCAAATTTGAGTTAGTTACCAGGAAAGTCTCATACCAGATCTATATACCCGGTAATGTAGAAATAACAAAAGAAACATATACTGTTGCATACTGTTTATAGATTTATTTTTAATATGGTCTCTGGTCGGAACAATGCATGTAAACAGCTGGTAAAAATGGTCATGACACTTTAAAATGTAAAGTCCGAGGTAATGATGTTCACTTGCGCATTATGTGAATGCATTGACTTGGGGAGATAACTCTAAACTTTGTTTGTGTCGTCTGCTACGTTTGCGAAATGTTTCAGTTTGCAGATCACAATGAAAACAACGGTATTGCAGGCATTTCAGATCACAGCATTATTGCTTTCTCTGATGCAAACGAAACTAGCATAGATAAGCAACCATTAACAAGAAAACGGAAGATTGACAAAGAGGGCTTCATTCATCCAACTACTCCTGACATTCCTAAATCTTCCATTGTTTATGGTCTGCCGTCAAAGTCCTTTGGATTTGAAGAATTTCAGAGCAATCAACTTTCATCTGAGGATGAATATAAGCAGAATGTATCTGAAGACGTTGACAGAGACGATGAGACAGACTCTGTCATCTCTACTGAAACTACCGCTATCTCGGATATCGATACAGCAGATGCCATTCCTCACGACAGTGCACAAGAGGCAAATTCAACATTTGAAGACGTGACTGAACTGATACGGGAAATAGCAACAGAAGCGAGGATGGTAACAATGCAGTTTTCTAAAGCCTTTGAGGGGAGCGAAAGCTACGAGAAGTTGGTTATTACTCAGCTGGACACTTTGATCGCGGATGCTCTGGCTCTGGAGAACACTCTAAAACAGCAAAAGGAAGCTCTGCGCCAAAGACTTGGATTTATTTCAAGAACTTTACAGGCTTTATAATAGAATACTAGTGGTCTGGCCATGATAGGATGAATATCTTTGTTCAAGACTACCGATTCGTTATGCTTAAAAGTTTAAGCCTTGTTCCACACTCCGTAACTTACTAAGAGTCGAAGACAGCTGTGTTATATTGATCAAGGTTAATCTAAACGTCAAATTATATATTCTGTTTGCTGTTGAAGTACATGTAAATGTAAAATGTAAGTAAAGGAATATCTTGTTTATAATGTTTACTCTCATCACTTTACTAAAAGTAGATCCAAGATAATGGGTTAAACTCGAACAAGTCTAAATAATGGAACTGGCCCCGAGATTACGAAACTTTCTGAGCACATGAACAAAACTATTGAGTTGAGTACAAATTTGTACTCAGAAAAGTTTCGTAATCTCGGGGCCAGGTGATTCGCAGGTTTGCTGCAACATTCACCGAAACATTCGTTGCGGGGTTTCCTCCTGCCATAAATATTGACAAGCTGTGATATATATAGGAATAATGGTAAAAAACTATCATCATACACTGGTACAGACAAGAAAACTTTGTTTTTAGATAATGTATATATTGGATAGTGAATCTGTTTCTATTTTTCAAAGCCTAAATATATCATACCCACTCGCGACAACTTCCGATGGCTTTAATAATAATAATAATAATACAAATAATGTTTCTGTGTGTATATATATATTATGTGTGTGTGTGTGCGCGCGTGCACATGTGTTTGTGTGTGTGTGTGGAGATTCTCTATTTATTTTGATTTACTAGTATTTAAACATAATAATAATAATATGTGTGTGTGTATGTGCGTGCCAAACATTGAAGTACCGGTAATAAGATATACACGTACATACAATCTAGACACTTCGAGGAGCGCACATTTACTAATGGCTATCCTGGTAACAAGACAACAAAAATATCAACAAAACACTGAAGACAAAAGAGACACTTTTCTTACCAAGTGTTTACTAGGCCAACTGAATACAATTGTCACATTTAGCACTAACTTATGTGGCAGGAACTGAATGTCGGACTTGTATCTTATCAAGACTTCCATCTAGAAACCATCAGTTATTAAAATAATTTCGTATTGGAATAAAACGACAGCATTATACATTGCACCCGTATCCATACATACATCAATACCCCTCTGTGCAACCACATGATCTATAAATCTATCCACAAATCTATCTCTATATTGGAAGGTATCAACCAATTGTACTATTTTCTATCATGTCATGTTGTGTTGTGCTAAACCAAAGTGAATCAATATCGAGTGAGGATATCTATCCTATAGTATAGTATACGTCTACTAACTGGTCGATCAGCAGGTATCGATATACGTATACCACAGTATTCCAACATTAACGTACCATATTTAATTAGCACTGCAACATGCTAGTGTTCTGTCTTAATGCGTTGCCAACCAGCGCCTCTGTAAAAGTGTCGGTGTATCCGTTTTGTCACAAATTCTAAACTTTCCTCTTTTACCATTTAGTAAGCGGGTTGAGCATACCATTTGGGTGCATAGTTTATTGCTACATAAATGTCCATATTATTATTATTAGTAGTAGTAGTAGTAGTAGTAATATTATTATTATGTAGCCCTATCTCTTGTGTTCTAGGTATACTTGTATATTCGCATAGTACATCAAGGTAATTGCCCCTCTAGGCCAGCAACATATATATATACGTATATATATAAGTACTTTCTAGATATGTCTATCTAGCACAATATACTAGTACCTTATTATATATGTGCGTCTGTCTGTATCTGTCTATTGATCTTTCTATATTACATATGGCTCTGTCATACAAACACACGCGCGCGCGCGCGCGCACACACACACACACAGATATGAATTTCGTATGCCATAATATTTATGTATCTGCACTCTAACACACGGCTCCCTCTTATACAAAATTGCGTCTCTCTTAATCAATTCATCTACCTATTGCATTTACTTGTAAGTATGTATATATTCAAATTAGTCTACAGAATATTTCTATAAAACTAGTTGACCCACAACAATACTACACTTATTAGCACCAATACGTGCTATGTACGAATAGAAGAAAATCTACCTCGCTGACTTCATGTCACAAGGTATTAAAGGTATTCGATCCTTTCACAGCGAACTCTACTTTCTAAGTGACAAAGAAATCGCACAGTGCCACAGTTCGTGATGAATACAGCTGCTGAAAGGAAACCGTGTAACGTCTGTGAGATTGAGTGGAGAAGTTACAACTCATTGTTAATGCTTAATAAGGTATATCACCATTGTGTGATAGATCAAGCACTGCTTTCTCCGGCAGTGGAACTTTAACTGACGTTTGATGTGGTGGTAAATGCATACGTACATATATACCTCATCGATACACCATTCATTAGTATTTCAGCTTTCTTCGTGAAATTATTAGCACTGAACTTAATATCGTGGAATAGTTTGGACGTTGCTGACGTGCACGTTTTATTGATTGTATCTCAAATTGCTAAAAGAACCATCGTTTCGAAGATTGATGTTTAAAACCTATATCGAAGGATAGCCAATTCAGGTGAGATTTTCACTGTTCTTATTAATAATCATTCTGATGCAGTTGATAAATTGAAAGTGAAAATTCTAAAGTTAAAAGTGTGTCTCTATGGATTTCATCAATAATTAATACCACCCCGCAGCATTACTATAATTAAGTCAGTCGTAAACGATTATATACTTATGTTTAATATTGTCATCCCCACCTGAGAGATTACGAAATTATTTTGAGTACGATTTCACGAACATGCTCAACTGAAAATTGTGTTCACGAATCCAATGTAAAATCTGAGCTTCAGCATAAAATCGTACTGAAAACGTTTCGTAATCACGGATATTTTAAATAGCATGTTATTCATGTAAATATATGTTTGTGAGCGTGAATAAATCGATTCCATAATAATCGCTATGGTATTGTATTACCAAACCAGTGAGGATATCTAATATTAACTGTATACTATTTCATATAAACTCATATTATTATGATATTGTACATGTTATAGTAAACCGTTTCAATACAATCTCTTTTAACGGTATTAGATAAGCAAGCATGTTTATATAAGGTTATGTCGGTGCTACACATGAGATAAGCACGACACCAGGTTTGAATGGTTCCATGTCGTGACATATTATTGTCATATGGATCTACTTGAGGCTTTCTGCACCTGATGGAAGACAGCCTGATAGTTATCTTCATGACAGTAAATCGCACAACACACGCAAGCACATAGAGATGGGGCAATATTTACGATCAATACGTGTTCTACAATGTTACCAAGACATGCACACGTCCCTATTACTTAGACCGACACTGAAATGGATATGGGACCAAAGGAAACATACCAAAAGATAATCATGCATCATACATGCTTTAGTACATTGTGTTACCGTGACAATGATAATTCGCACATATTTTTAATTATATTGTCATTTAATCCTACGAAGACGTATTCAAGAGAACATAGATTTAATATATCCTCAACAAAATGAATCAAGGGCCAGAAGCCTGTTTGAACCTATACAGATTTGTATTGTTTTTACAACGATACATTTCCAAACGTCTACACGACTCTACAGTATCCAAACATTCTCCAGCAATAGGAAGTTGGCTGATTTTTCCATTTTCCTTTTTCGATTTTCAAAATATTTCAAATCTTTCTTGTGTTATTTTCTCAATTATGAAAGTATGCATTTATAAGGCACCAATGATAAATATTTACTGTAAGCACCAAATTTCTCTCACGTACCGTAATTCTCCTACAAGTACCCGTAAAATCACGAAAATGCTTAACACGCGCCTAAACCGGAAGTGTGCTCATATGACACATACATAATAATAGGTTGATAGGCTCTATTGAGACCTTTATATTGCATTGCACATATCAAATCTGAATTACATAATATTCCATGTACCGGAGAACACTAGCTCCTTATTCAACATTTTTGAATATCGAAAAAGGAAAAAGGAGCCAACTTCCCCTTTGTCGCATTCTTCATCAACATACACATACATACTGGAAGAGTTTCGAAATTTGGGAGAAATATTTTAAAATAATTGACAAGACCCTTATTGTTGTGTGTGCGAACATTTAACAAATACCATTCGTACATACCGTATTGATAATGTAATTAATATTTCTTTGTTATGTTGAATCAGTGAACAACAACGATGCCAGTGTATTGTAGAGACCATGGCCACAGCGCCCTCGATCTTCTATCTCGAGGACCAGTGGCCATATCTATACCAGTTCCCAGATGTAGAGAGAAGCCATTCCTGCCCTTACTGAGGATACGTAAAGGACCTCCATCGTGGTCTTTAGACTTGGCTGACATCCGTAGAACTCAGAAGAGGGTGTCCGCCTTGCTTCAGTATAGAGACCACAGATGGCCATTTCATAGGGTACTGTTATACTTCTGATGTTGGAATTTGGAATAAACTGGAGATAGACAGAGCGATAAAGCGAGAGAGAGAGAGAGAGAGCTCTACAGAGAGAGAGAGAGAGAGAGAGAGAGAGAGAGAGAGAAAGAGAGAGAGCTCTATAGAGAGAGAAACAGAGAGAAAGAGTAGAGAGTGTGTGAGAGAGAGAGAGAGAAACAGAGAGAGAGGGAGGGAGATATATAATGTAATGTGTAGAGCTGTCTGTAGAAGATGCATACACTGATCAGAAACATCGCACTTTCCATCTATAGATACTGTTATCGATATAATTATTGTCCTTTTCAAATGTCCCTACGAATATGGCATGCTGTTCCTAGTTTCTTTATCAACAGCTTATTATATCTAACTACCACGAGTGGTAATTCATTTATATATTGAAAAGCTTTGATTAATTAACGACGCTATTACAATGCTCTGATTTGCACCCCAATTACAAACCGGATATTAAACACACATAATTAATAGGCGGTCGTCAGTTCGTCGTCAGTTTCTGCTGCTTCTGTATCCAAGCTACCAACATATCTCATGACTCGGATGAAAACAGTTTCCAGTGAGACTCATTTCTAAATTGTCGTCCTCAAATGAAAACGATAAATTCGGTCTCCGTCTGTTGAGATGAGATGTTTGTAACCGCCATGATAACGTGATTTGGCAACGAGAGTTATGATTCAGGATACGAGATAGAAGTCGTGTACAGAAATAATACAAGACCGACTGGTGATTAATTCAAAACAATTGTCACGTAGTACACCATAGCGGAGTGTCGAGGTCCACATTCACCATGGAATGCAAGGTATTGTGCTTTAAAAGTCTTAGCAATCTTTGTTAATACGTGGAAATGTGCCGTTGAAATATTAATAGTCTTGTTGTATTAATCTTACGTTTGCTATGTGTTTATGAATAACGTCTATGTTATATAACTTATGCTAATTTAAACTGTTACTATTCGAATAGAATTCGGGTAGCATTTACAAATCATTATGTATATTTGTTTTATATTTGGTCATGTATTATTTGTTAGTAAGAATGTCAGGAAAGTAGTTCCTGTCGATACATGTTAGACTTTCCCCTGTTCATGTGTAAACAGTGATGAAATAGAACCTTAACTAAGGGAGATTTAGGGTAGGAAGTTTAAACAAACTAATAATTCGTAAAGTATAAACAATAATACGAACATCCTTTTAAAATACGATGTATTATTCGAGAGTAATTCGCGTACAACATCCCCCACAGCGCACCCCCCCCCCCCCCCCCTCTCTCTGTCGCTCTTTTTCTGTTTCTTTCTCTCTCTTGCTTGATTTTCTTTCCTCCCTCTCTCTTTCTCTCTCATCTCTCTCTGAAATCTCTTTATCTCGCTATCATCTCTCTTTCTCTCACCCCGCATTCTCTATCTCTCTCATCCCTACCTATTTATGATCTCTCATCTTTCTTATTTTCTCTCTCTCCCTCTCTCTCTCTCTTTCTCGCTATCATATCTCTTTCTCTCACCCCGCATTCTCTATCTCTCTCATGCCTACCTATTTATGATCTCTCATCTCTCTTCCCTCTCTCTCTCTCTCTCTCTCTCTCTCTCTCTCTCTCTCTCTCTCTCTCACAAAAGCATAATATATATTTTCAGGGCTCCCACAAAGAGAT
>JAVCKZ010073988.1:0-13463 GCA_034780755.1 Lepetodrilus elevatus
AGAGAGAGAGAGAGAGAGAGAGAGAGAGAGAGAGAGAGAGAGAGAGAGAGAGAGAGAGAGAGAGAGAGAGAGACAGTAGCAATTTACCTCCATCACACTCACAGAACCTCCATACATTGGTATCAGAGAGAGAGAGAGAGAGGGAGAGAGAGAGAAACAGTAGCAATTTACCCCCATCATACTCACAGAACCTCCTGAGATAAACAGACAGCCAGACAGCCAGTGAGATCAACACGAACAGATTACGTCATAATATTGTTTATTATAAATCAATTAGGGTCTACATTTCTTAAACTGTGTAGACACTTTAGCCTACTATTTACTCTAACAACTAGGCGGAAACCATTACAAATATATAAAGGACACGACTGGCTAATATAGAATTCATGTCCACACGTCCACTATAAACGTACTATATACACTGGTGTATAAACCATGCCAGTAAACACACAATGCCAGGCTTTTTAGTAAATAGAAAAAATACATCAAGTACGTTACTTCGTACATACACAATACCTGTGGTTTTAAACAATAGTAATACGGAATGTAATGCAATATCCATTTCAAATGAATTAATTGCATAATGTCACATCAAACATAAAATGCGTATATTGTAAATTATACAACTCCGATGGCTTTACTTCATATATACTCCATTCATATCCGCCAAGTTGTTGTGTATCATGCAAAAATAACATAATGTACAGTTTGTGTTATATTGCTTCACTGGTATTAACAGTGCTTTTAAAGAAACTCATCTTGAAAAATTATAGATCGTTTACTATGCGTAGTTATACAATACCCGACATATTTCCAGTGAAGCAATCGGCTCACTGTGGGACTGCTTCCGCTAGCTCCAGTATATAGAGCCTACTTTGAGCAGTCCGTAGCAGAGTGCCAGTGTAGTACGTACCCATAGACGAGATCATATACTATAGGCCTATTATTAACCTTTTTTTTATATTACCAACAGTGATATAATTATTGTCTCTTGCAGCAACATTTCAAAACACCATCTTTCCATTTATATGCCTCTACCGAAAACGAAACCTCGAGGCCGAGATTTGACGAGATTTGAGGAACTACTCTTTTTTGTTTACTCCAGTTTCTTGAGTTCCTTCACTCCTGGGAAGTACCAGTAGGTTCCCTTAGTGCTTCTGGTCAGCCTCATGATGTCGTCACAGTGTCCGTCACCTCCAGCCCCGACCATGCGGTCAAGCATGAACTCAAAGTTTTCCGGAGAGGCTGCGTAGCCAATGAAAAAGAGTCCGGCATCTCCAGAGTGTGATCCGTACGGCATAGACTGACGGACTATTTCAAATTTCTTGGGGTGGTTGAAATTATGACCTGGTTGAGGGAAAAAAGTACTTTCAATAATATATTTAGGATATTACTGATTGATGTTAAACATATAAAAACAATAATTAACGTATCATGGACCAATACATATCCGTAAGCATATTGATAGTGGTTTAAATTCTGGTTTAAATGCGATTTAAATACTATTTTACTGATACCACGGTTTTGTAGCGTAGGCATAGCTACAGACCTATACTTAATATATAACATGCATGTTATAACATGTTCCATATTTGATATTTTCTCCCGTTTTCTTTTCCCCCTTCTTCTTTGTATTAATCTATCTAACATTGATACACGGTAGATCAGTAATTCCTGCATGCTTCTGGGCATGCAGGTTCTAACAACCGGTTCGGTTGACATCTGTTGAACACGCAACACCTACCTCCGGTCATGCGCGCCACGTGCGATGTAATGGGCTTCCGGCTGAGTTCAGTGCTGTCACTTCTTATACGGCCTACCCAACCCTCCATGGTTTTATCTGAAATATATTTTAACACGGAAGTCGTTAATCAATGCAAACTAATGTGAATCTTAATGTGATTTGTTTAGCTCTAACGATACAGAATCCCAGATTTTCTAATATAAATTAACATTCAAATCATGTAGCCTAACGGTAGCCACCGTATATATGCCAATACATGACACAAATACAAATTTGAAGAAGTTTGTACACTAGGTTAGAAATGTAGTTAGAAATTCATCAATATACAAATTATTTACCTTTCTCACGGTTGATTACATCTAAATTGTGAACCCATTTCTGAGTAATCTGAAAATACAAACCACATATCAGTATACATGTACATGCATTCCCATTGCAACAAGAGCAATATAAAACAAAACAAAAAGTAGTAGATATACGAGAGCTTCAAGAAATGATACCCTATCAGATAAATAGCAGTGCTCTTTATGGCATCTGTGGTTGCCGCCCGCATAAATAAAGTTAACTCTTAGTACTCTTACCACATAACTTCCTCCAGTTTCCTTCTCCACGGCTACTTCCTGTCTACTGTCGTCATCAGCTGGATTCTCGGTTCCTGGAAACATAGTTGATATTTAACCCTCTTTCTGCTGGATGCAACCAGAGATGCCATAAAGAGAAGTATGTACCAAATCCAGCAGTGAGAGGGTTAACGGTTATGTAGCGCTATGAGCATGCTTTCTAGCATGGATTTCGCGCAAAATAAATGTTCACAATACTTATCTTTATAGTAGGCATATAGTCCATAACAATATTAAAATATTATTAGCGTATTCACTAAGAAGGAGTCCCGACTGACGCACCATCAATGAAGCGGGACAAATCTCTGCCACCCTGGTAGACAAAGCTGTAAATGTCTTCGAACGTGTCCACACTGTCTTTCGGTAAACTACGGAGGACCATATCGGCCAATTCGAAGAGTTTGCTGACTTGGTTGCACTTTGCGTGGATGAATACATCGCCTCCTGGTAATGAATAAAAATATATCACGTTTGTCAAAACACATAATATTATATGATTAAAATAGCATTAACGAATAGGAAGAAAAAGGAGGATAGTACCAATATGAAGGTTATGTTTGGTTTGTGGTTCTACTTTTGATGATACACGTTATTCTGGAATATAGTACCATGAAGAATACATGATAAATACATATAGTATAATGTTGCTGATTGAGTAGATCGCATATGTTTGAATGTATTAATGTTATTTACATATAGCCTCCAGCCACAATAGGAATTGTTTGCGGTCATTGGGTCCAAAGAACAATAGTAGCTAGGGCAATGAGAGTCGTAATTAACGTACAGGAATCGTAGCGCTACGATCGCTTCGTGGAACGGGGGCCATGGCTCTCCTGCATACGACACGGCGTATCATCTTAGCAACGGCGTAGTCTCTAACAAAGGTTACAGTTACGGTTACCTTAGTTACACTGTTTCGTACAGAAGAGCCCTGGTATACTCCAAAAGAGCTATGCATATCTTAAAGTAACATGGCAACGTCTAAAGCCAATTATTCCATGTTATAAGAAGAATCTTTATTTTACGTAGGATATGTGATTTATTATCTCAAATACATTGAAATCAGACGTTATCGTACCTGAACTCGGCATGTCTCCCAATGTTCCTTTCCTATGAGGAAACGTAAAATTCTTCTGCGTTTTTCCTGCAACCTGAGAAAAAAAAGAAAGAAATGCCACCAATCATGTATTCATTTCCAAAGATAATGTTACGTTTTTATATATATATTTTATTTTTGATTTCACAGCGCCTTTCAAGATGAGGCAAAAAAATTAGGATCAAATAAACGAAGAGTTCAGACTCATTTAAACCTACCTGTCCCCAGAAATTTGGTCCAAATCCGACACCAGCCCATATTTCGTCGGAATCATCTTTCATGGTGGGATCTGTCACTTGATCCACATATTTCTGTAACTTAGCAACAGTGCGCGCCACCTCGCGGGCGCTAGCGTTGGGCTTCAGGTGGATCCATAGGTAGAGGGCGTGATCCTTGCCTTGAGAAAACACCTGATAATTTAAAAATCAACAAATTATTATTTTTGTTTGTTTCTATTTTATGTATTTCTTTAACTGGGTGCAGGAGGAACCCCGCAACATCCGTAGTAGCGCTGAATGTTGCAGTAAACCTGCATGCACCGGCCGGTACCGACAAACCTATTTTGATCATTAAACATCAGTTTTATGTACGAAGTAAATTAAAGAGATTACTTATTTCCAACATAATGTGGAGGGTGGGTACATATAGTGTTAACCAATCCATTTATGTTATACTATGGACGTTAGATCTATTATACACTTTTCTCACTAAATACATTTCTTTATTAATAAAACCCAATCTACTGAAAGGTGGCATTTACATACATGTATCTCGATGTTTTACCTAATAAATAATCACTAGTATATTATACATTGCTACCGATTCAATAAAGTAATTCATTAGTAGATCATTATGCCAACAAAATGCCCTTGCTAAACATATGGCATTTTCTTTGATCGACTACTAATCAGCTAATGCATACGGCTATATCTGCTGGCATACGCCATATTGTTCATATATTAAAAGCTTCGTAGCTTTAATCATATATAACCTTAATCAAAACGAACATCCAATTATTATAATGCATATGGCATGGATCCTTACATTGATTTCTTTCAAACGCCAATGTAGGGATCCTACTCATTTAGAATACTACTCCCAGGTACATGTCCAATACCAGGCAGTTATACTGGTGTATTGTCCATATAATCATGGCATCGTTTCTAGAAGCCCTCATATATTCAGGATGACTCCATATCTTCTTATAAGCGACAATTCTCTCTCTCTCTCTCATCATCATCATTTATCAAGATCATAATCATAATCATCATTATTACCGATGGCTGGCTCTCAGGAAAATTAGCCGCGGATACTACGAATGGCTGCAGCGTCTTGTTGACTTCGGTCATAAGACCCTCTCTGGGGTAAACTTTATACGCCCCGTACCCCAGGGCGCCCGCGGCAATGGCCCCCAATAGCAGGGGTCGGGCGGCCTTGTGAGACCCAGCTCCTGCTTTGCTACCCAGCTGGCGGCTCCCTGGAAACAATATTACGTAAGACATTGAATAATATAGCTGTGTAGGTACTAAAGGTCAATTATAAATAATTACATACTATCACCAGTGTATATGGACATATTTGTTGTATTTAGTCTCTGGTAACTTATATTATTGAGTGGCCGATGCATATTTGATGAATATTTGCATCTGTTATTGTATGTATGCATCGGGTGAGTACATATATAAACACACACACACACACACACACACACACACACACACACACACACACACACACACACACACACACACACACACACAATTTATCTTTGTATCTCTTCTCTCTCCCCCCCCTCCCCCTTCTGTATATTGTTTCACCGTCGCTATGACTAGTAATAATGCCAACAACAAGTAGTAGGCATATAGCTAATAGCATAACCATAATATGAATGTGTCCCTTTTTAGGCGTTTACGGTGGTGCATTGAACAGCTGAATACGGTATGGATAAAAGTGCTACATCACCACTAGGCATATATTGATACAAGCAACCATGCATACGAACATGACAATGCACATCCCATATCCTATTCTATATAGGGTCTATGTGGTGTCCATACCTAGCCTATATCTACAGCAGTAAGACTGAGTCATGATTCTTATATAGGATCAACACTATGACTATGCTACGTTCACGCGTGTGTATATGTTACATATATACTATTACTATCCGAATTTACAGTTACATTACAACACCTTATTCACGAGATTCATATAGATCAACTGTCACGACACAATGACCATCATAAACACAATCTACTGAACTTTCAACCGGTCAACATCATAGTCATATGGGTCATTCTGACCTTCCTATTTATAGACCACTATGACAGTCTATATATATATACTCGCACAGACGTGGTCCCGGATGTCATGTATATCGCCATATACTGTCCGAGACATAACATGCGAGTTATATATTGATTAAATGCACAATTATAGAACAAAAGTTGAACAATAAATCGCCTGTATATTGACAGTCATGCGTGCAAACATAGCTTATAAGGAACATGTACTCTAAAGGTATTGCCAGCTGACTATATAGTATTTGCATTCTGTAATCGTTTGCACTACTGCATGAAATGTACATGATATAGACAAATGCAATGGACACAAACGCATATCATGCTCTAGATTATAGCACATACCACGAGATAGAACACTTATACATAGCTGCAAGACCAATAACAAATGCTAAGAGTAGGGAAGCAAAAGTAGGTCGATGAAACATACATAAACCTCGCTGATATGCCTATTTTGAAGCATTTCCTTCTCTAATACTTGCAAAACATGTGCATAAATCAACACAGAATGTACATTTCACACGAGGCAATGGTTGTCACTCAACTCACCAGCGGTACCAATACGCACGGCCTGTCTGAACAAGCTTTGAGTAGATCGCAAGGTCGACATTTTCGTTTACGTTACACAGCAAGAATGAGGATCCTTTCGTACGGCTGTCACGTGACTTCAGGCTAGTAAACTGGATTCCTGCCTGACGACCTGCGCTTCGCTGATTTCGTCAGGAGTCAGGAAGAATCCGGATAAGACTGTAGTGTAGACAGTGTATTCTTTTGTATATAGTCTGGTAAGATCTTCATGAATTGCAGCATTTGTGACGGAAGAAACGTCAAGGAAGCCAAAGTGTTGTTTTAGTATTGTAAGATGCATGTACATCTATAGCTGCAGTTTTGTAGCTAAAAGCTAGGTGCCTCCATGCATGGCGTTGGCTGATGATCTCACTGGCCCGACGAATTTAATAAAATAATATATGAAAACAATATTTTCCTTCCAAAGAAAGCACGGATACTTGAAGTATAATGGTTAAATGAATCAATTCCTAGCTGCATTTCGTTCTGCCCCATTTATTTATGCCACACTTAGTGATTAACCCAGCGCATTGGGATCTGCCGCGTAATTTTGTTGATGCCTATTATACTGACTTCCTCTGTAAGGGGTGCCCATGGATAGCAAAATAGTAAACGGGGCATCTTTTAGCTACAGAATTGCAGCTACATGTACATCACACATTAAAAAGGGGGTGGAGGTTTATAATCTTTTGGAAACGACATCTCTTCTGAGGTACGTCATCAAATTATTTTACCAGTCTCATTAAAATAAGATCCGAAACTAACGCTCAAACAGATACATGTATATATATATATATATATATATATATGACACTCGCTCCGGCTGAGATCTGATTTTAATTAGATTGATTATTGCACGTGCCACTTGAAATGAATATAAACTATATTTTTCTTTATTTCAAAATAACATACCTTCAGTTGACTATATACGAAGAACTTTATGCCAAACCATTTTAGTTTTCTTATGTATATACATTGTGTGTGGCTATGTATGTAATGTATATTTATAATAGGCCTACACAGCCTAATTGGAAAAGTATACGTAATGAATTGTCGACATACAACATTGGCAAGGTTACTTAAGACTTGATTACATGGAAGTAGTAAAATAGACAATAAACCCATAAACTATAATAGTGAGAGATTCTGGATATACGAAAGTATCAACACAATTTGGGTAAATGCTTTTCCTAACCTCAGGCAAAAGCTCTACCAATATATAATAACACTTACTTTTATTACGTGCAGGATAAACGTTGTCTACTACTGTTACCACCACATTTGATCCTACCATGAAAGGGATGTAAGACAATAAAAGTTGACATAATTTATTTGCTGGATATAGAGAGTGAATATTTCATGGCTTGCCTCTTTCCTATGAAACCGATATATCATCTTGTACAAACATATACTGAATTTTGTGTTATTAACCGACCTTATTAGATCGGTACGCTTGCAACATGACTGAATTGGTGAACCATTTTGAACGCAAAGGATGAAGCAATGGTGTTTGTTACTTCGGATGATGTGATTCATGATAATGATGTAGGCTGTTTATAAAACGCTGTATTGTACACATGCACTTGACGATTCTACTGAACGACATTTCTACAGAGATTAAGAGATCTAGAAGTGCGAATGCTAATTCAAGCATATTAGTCTACAGAATTTCTAAGGAAAAGGCCATGCATGCATAACATGATATTAATTTGTGATGCGCGATGTAGAACTGGGGGCCTATTCTCGAAACGTTCTTACGATCGTAAGACAATCTTAGCGATTCTTATAGTATGGCTACGAACTATTCTTAGGCTAAGAAGTTCGTAAGTACGTTTTGAGCATCATAATGTGATGGGTGACTGAACATTAGTATGGCGAGGGCCAATATGAGCCGAGGGAACCATTGTCAGGTGTTAAACGTTTTCTTTTACGGAAATAGGAGCCTACAGGTATAAAGTATCAACATGTTCAGACGAACCACAGATGATTGAAATCATGTTGAACAGTTCAGTTCTATAAAAATATGAGTAGTCAGTTTTACTTTATAAACATGTGTCAATATACATCGAGACACATCTAGTTTTGTTTATCCTGAAACATATACTAGTATCTCAAATCAGTCTCAATTGGACTTTAACCCCATAACCAGTAACAGTGAGTAAGCTATCAAGGCCGTCGGAAGCGGGTATGACCAATATTTCTCAGCAATTTATATATTTGTTTAAACATGTTTTAAGTTGGACAACGACAATTTGTCTCAAAGGATGTGTCGTTGATTATCGACCTGTTTCAAGAAGGCAATAAAAGACACTACAAATACATCCACCCGTGTCGACCCCCAAGGCCATCCACTCTCTTAGTTGTACCCCACTGTTTAAGAGATTCAGTTGCGTAGTATGGTATTGTCCGATTGCGAAAAGAATCCTGAAATCAGTCGGGCATGTATGATTAAATGAGGTCACTGTTGTCAGATGCGAGAATGGGGTGGTAACCAACACGGCACATTTAATTATATCTATAGCCGATTGATGGATAATCCTAGGCTTATTTTGGTAAGGTCTCTCTCTCTCTCTCTCTCGCTTTCTCCCTTTGCTCTCATGTATGTATTATTCTCTCACCTCTCTGTATGCCCGTCTCTCTCGTATAGCAATTTAATATCTTTAATAAAGTATAAAAAACATGATAAAAAATGTATGTGTATAGCAACATGATCAATATGAATTTCGTATATAATTATCTTCCTCTCGTTTAACGGGGTTTAATTTCAAAATATGTCACCTACGGTTGATCTATGACAAGACAGTAAAATGATCACATTAGCGAATCCACACCGTATGGTATGTGATGGCATAAATATACACTTAAAGGCATAATATCACAGCTGATAATAATTGCGCTTGATTTATCCACCTACAAGTTGTTATTTAGTGATGCGCTTGATCCCCAACACTCGATAGTTACAAAAATAATCATATTTTATATGAAATAGCAGAACGTTCTGCAATATATCTTGTCTTTGAAGCAACAACTGAAATATGAACGATTTGAGAGAAAACGTTGCGCGTGCGTTGTATATGTTTAAGTCGTAGCACTGAGTTATGTCCCTTTGCATATACATAATTAAGAAAATAACAACACGACCATATTCAGGTTGCCTATCAGTAGACTACAGGGGGTTGCATTGGATATTTGTCTACCAAACAGCGGTGAAAAGGTTTTTGGATGAAAACTACCAATAATAATAAATTTAAATAAAAAATATATAAATAAAATAATAATAATAATAATAATAATAATAAATAATAATAATAATAATAATAATAATAAATAAAATAAATTTATAAAATCACACATATACATGTATAATATACAGGACACACGTATATATAAAACCATTGAAGGGAGTGTAGATTATTACATGTAGTTAGCCTTAAGGCATGCTGTTTCGGACCAGCGTGTTTCGTCCCTCTTCACTGAACACGGACCGAGAGGGATATTAAACTGATGCCTCTCATCAGATTACAAGCATCATCACAGGGAGTTCATGTTAACAGCGCATGCGTCGCTTGTATGGCTCGTGGGCTCAATGGGCCTAATGAAATTGAATTCACCATTAAGGAAATCGAGCACCTTTTCGGTTTTAGAGATTAGTACTAAAACACCAATAAACCATCATAATTATATTGTCACAAGATTTACTACGAAATGACGTAAATTAGCATCAGGACGGTTACATTAGTTCAATACTATTAAAGTGTATTACACATATTATTTATAGCGGGGGCACACTGGCGATTTTCGTCGTACGATTTCCGTCGGGTTTCGATCGCCTAGTGTGCAATGCTCCAAATATAAAAACATGCTAGATATTGTGCGATCGGTCGGTGAGACTAAAAATCGCAGTCGCCGGCCAGCTCACACTTGCGATTTTCCGTCGACGGAAATCGCCAGTGCGACCAGCATTACGCTGATTCTAAACAAAAGTTTTAACACTGTAAATATGTATTTATTTTACAAGACGCCAGTCAAAGTCAGTAGACCCTAGACTTTACAAATGTTTATTTTAGTCAATGGAAAAAGCTAAGATCAAAATTCTTACATGCCTATCTTCCTGCAACGCCTTTACGCCCCAACATATAGAACATTCCACAATATGTATAATACTAGCGCCTCGTGTTTGCCAACAAACATACTTTGAAATACTGCAGGCTTTCTTTTTAACAGGAATGTTTATGGAACCGTTTATATTAGTTTTCTATTTACAAAACCAAACCTGCAACAAGAAAATAGTTCATGAATAGAACTCAATGAATGCTCAACAATTTCAAATAATAGGTATATTCTGAAGCCTATTCTCGAAACGTTCTGACGATCGTACGACGATCTTAACGATTGTTATAGCTTGGCTACGAACTGTTCAGCCTAAGAATTTCGTAAGTACGTTTCGGGAATAGGCCCGCAGTTCTTTATAACATGGCCCCGCGATCGCCAGCAAGACGGCGGATGGAGTTTTGAGCCAGAGACACATGTGACATGGGTTTAAATCTGGTATAATTGAGACGATCTCGAGGAATCAGAGTCCAACAATTTGACATTGAAAATACGTCTCGACTCCGAGGTCTCGAGGGTCGCTTAAAGTTTGCTTTGCCTCGCACACATAATTACTCGCTCTTTATGTTCACGCCAATGCATTAAAACAACTGCTAAATAGTTTGTCTAGTTGTGAAGTGGAGAGGTTAATTTTCCTTTTATTGCACTAAGCGACATCGTAAACCTCGCTGCTCTTCAGGATTCAGACCTTAACTGCGAGACTACGTTACTATCTTCATCTGCTGCCCTGTCATATAGCCACTTCCGTCCCGAGGGACCATCCCGTGATCTTTGTGTTCTGATATCTCAATTTGATTGTAATTAAACGCGTGGACAAAAGCGAAGTAATGATCGATCCCCGCTCAGACATGAATACCAGATAGAGCTTGAGACACAACCTGATAGCTTCATCCATCACACGGCTATTTACCTAGAACGACAAGTAGTGGTCTTTTTACACCTCCCTAAGTTTGATTATTACAGTCACGTTCCTTCCTTTATCTCGGTTTGTCATTACGATGCGGCGGCGCTGATTTGGGTGGGTAATTTGAGGAGATTTCCGCCCCGTGATAACAAAACAAGACTCAAACCTGGTCGGCGTCGACCCCTGAGGAGTCGACGGTTACCGAGAACTGTCGACCCCGTGGACAATGACAAACGACGGAACTGGCAGTCATTGAAATAGATGTAGGCTTAGAACACTAGTGGTAGACGGAAACTGCCGAGTTTGTGTTAACACCACGTGTGGGAGAACATCTCCTTGTCGTACGCCCTCATAATAAAATTGTGAACCAACTTGTGAGCGATACGGTCGGTTCTTCTGGGAACGTGGTATTTTGTCAATTTCCACTGTGGGCAATAAACAGGATACAATTTGCGCCTCGTTTATCATTGGAAATTGAATCATTTCCTTTAAGCAATTGCTAATCCGTGTTTTATTGTTCCAAATTCTGGAACCAAGAACACGCACAATGTATTGTTGAAATGCGTGGTTAGGACAATGCAGACATTAGTCTATGCTAACTGCAGTCTTGGGACGAGTGTTCCAATAGCTCACGGTTTCTAGTAAATAAAAGACATATACTACAGTGGGCCGTAGTGTCTACTAACTCATGTTGCAATCTATAACTAATATACATTACATGCTTTGTATAAATAGGACTTGAAAAAGGCTAATTGTTATCATATATTATTTTGAATATTTACCATGTACTTAAATTTACTGGCTATATCTCTATCATGGAATGGAACTGAAACGTTTAACTACATGCGTAATTGCATTGCACTAGCTGTATCTTATACTCCACGAAATAAATTAAGGGCTCACACAAATTGTGTGGAGAAGTTGTCTACCAAATGTGTAACATGGCCCCGAGATTACGAAATTTCTCGAGGACAGATATACATGTATTTATTAAAGTCTCACTCATAGACAACATTTATATTTTACAGATACTAAAATTGCAAGTAAAATTGTCTAAGATTTCATACTCTAGTACGATTTCATACTCAAGCTCACATTTGATATAGGTATTTGTGAAGAAAACTTTGAGTTTATATAATTTAAACAACGAAGCATTTCTAAACATAAAAGGCTACTGGAACTTGAATAATATTTGTTGAGTATATTATATATAATAGTCGGCTTTGTCTGCTGCACATATGTATAAAGACCATGCACCAACATAACCCACACATATGGAACTGGCCGAGTTTAGAAACACTGATTAATGCATGTTGTATGTGGTATATTATAGGTTGTGCGGTGATCTATCGAACGGTCTAAATTAATGATTTAGAGTCACTATATAGTTTTTCTCTACTGTGCTTGAGCAAGTTCTGTGCCGTGATATGAGATACTATACTTCAATATATCGCTATATTCACACCACTAAAATGTCCTCGTCTTCGTTTCAATAAGCATTGAAATATATATGAACATAAGTAGAGCCTGATATCTCGCATTTGAAATGTAAAATGTAAAATGTAAACAATAAGAAAATAAATAAAGAATGTAAAATAAATATTAAAAAAAGGTAAAAGAATGTTATTAAAAAGGAAAAGAAGTTTTGAAAAAACAACTACTTGTCATGGGCCTATTATGGCCCAGCACCTACTAGTATTATATGTAGATGTTCAATACGGTAGGCATTTGAATGAATCGCTCGTAAAATCCCTTACATACTAAGTATACATGTATACATATTATAATTTGTATACAAGGTTTATTTGTGTATTTTTGTCGTGATATATGACAGTTAACACACGGCCCTCGGGCGTTACCGGCATGTAATGCACTCCGTTTCAGGAATTATCCCTCGGGCTACTCACTTCAACGTGAATGATTTGAGCTGTAAATTTTATAAATAATATTTAACATTATGTAGCGGAAAAACCGTTAGACGGTTCAACATGGGGTGGTATGCTGAGTAACATGCTGTGTCTGGCGGTGCCATGGATGTAGGTGACGCTGCACACACACACACACACACACACACACACACACACACACACACACACACACACACACACACACACACACACAC